>CM026170.1:3973367-4236613 GCA_014825975.1 Bombus haemorrhoidalis
CACACACACACACACAAAATTTATCTGTTCACAAGTATAAGGATATTCACGCCATGGGAAAATAACGCCAGAGTGATAAACTATAGCGCAGCTATTAAAGTACGTTTGGAAGTTTGAAGCGAAAAGGACTCGTGCATCTTTTGGCCTGTACGATAAGATTTAGAAGCCTTCTTCGTAAATTGATTTGAAATATGCAGAATGTTAAAAGACGTAAATTGTAAAGGCATTCAGCGAGAATAATGAATAAAAAATAACGATCGAGGCGAATAAAATATGATCGATCGTCCTAGAACGTAAAATCTAGTAAATGAAACATAGATTTCGTTGAAAATTACAGTACAATTTTATCTTAGCAATAAAAATATTTAATAAATTTTATATCATTACGTGAACCTTTTAAGCGAATTTACATATACAGCAAATTTAGTAAAATTTCGTATCTACGTAAAATTCTATCGCAAAATTTTTCCACCTTACAAAAACGACTCCCGGTTTAAACCCCCTCTCTCGAAAAAAGCTCCGTTCGTTAAACCGAATATAAAACCAGAAGCAAATAACTACGACTCTCTACCGAAACGCAACCGTCAAAAGGAGAATCTATGTAGCAAAAATCTCGAGCAGGAACCTGCCACTCTCTTCTCTCCACGTTTGAATCTCGCAGAGAGAGAGAGAGAGAGAGAGAGAAGATTGATTTTTGCGATTGTCAGAGATGGTTGAACGCTTTTGTCAAACGATACTGTACAGCATGGCCACCGGTTTTGTAATTCAACGCCCTGTCAACGCCTGTTTGTTGCATCGAACGAACGAACACTGTTCGATTCAGAGGTGATCAGCATCGTGTATATTCGTGAGAAAGAAGTGTTTAATAGATTTACGTCCGAGAGAGCGATTTCTTCGAGGGTGAGCGGACATCGAATCGAGCAGAGGGGGATCGTAATTCAATTAGTTTAGCCCTTCTGATTCGTTTACATCCGGCACATGAATTTGCTTCGGTGTATCGGATACGAACGACACACGCGTATCGAAGATCAATGTTGTTGCGAATTTGAGAACGGGGACAACGAGATCCGAAGGAGTATTATTAGGATACTCGAGTATTCCTATCGATCGTTCTCCTGTCGTTTTAAGTCGGCCAGGATTGATAAAATTTCAGATACTATCGGTTGTACGATGCTTTCTAGTACGGTGCAAAATAGCCCACGATATATGCAACTCTTACGAGTTTGGTATTGGTTATTTCGATGGAAAGGAAATTGAATTTCAATGCAGAGAGGAATAGATTTTGGAACTTTTATAAATTCAGTCAAATTAAATACAGTAAACGAAGTGAAAATTATAGACGTTGAAACGTCTTCGATAATTATTACATATTTTCTAAATAAATCTTCCTAGATTACGTAATAAGACATAAATAAGCGGACTACGCGTTCGTTAGAGAAACTATCCAACCAATCGGCTGTTGGTGATGATCAAACGCTTCGTCGACTCAATCGTATCGCTCTAATAAGATTCTTCGAAACTTCTATTACGTAACCGATATACACGTAAATTGCGCGATATACGCATAACGTTGAAAGAAACATTTCCCACCTCCGTACGCAAAATTATATAATTCGTTTCACTTCAAGTTTTTAAGTATCAAAATCGCTTGAAATCGCGTTACTACCAACGTGTGTGATTTCGCTTATTTTGCAATTTCATTTTATTAAAATCCTACGCTTTTCTTTTAGGTATGGTGGTCAATGGTTTTGTGAACGTGGTCATAACCACGATAGAAAGGAGATTTGGTCTGAGGTCATCACAGACGGGCTTGATAGCAGGCGGATACGACATAGCTAGTTTCCTTACACTCGTTCCAGTCAGCTATCTAGGTGGTCGTTCAAAAGCATCGAAACCGAGGTGTGTATATATATATATATATACATAAATACATATTTCACTAGAGGATACCACAAGTTAGGGGTGTAATACATCTACAAAATTGATCAATCTTCTCTCAATTTTTCTCACGAACAGACCTCTTCTCCAACTTGATTTCTTATTGGCAATTTACTTTCCCTAGTTGTATCAATCTTGCAGCAAATCAATGATGCGTATGCGTACAAATATGTTCAGATATATACCTTATACATATATGTACAATGTATATATATACGTATGCACGCATACAAGGTATTGTCTTGTCTATTAATATTAATGCCGATATCGGTTCACCCCGACAGTTCTCATAAATATTAATCCTAACGTCAGCCGGACGGACAATGTCGGTGTTAATCTCCATTTCGTTTCTTCCCTTCGACACTTTCGTGCCCTCGTCACCCTGTATGGTATGCGCTTAATCCTAAATCGATAATCGATAACACTTGAAAACAAACAGCTGAACAGCGTAGCCTCGAAGCTAATGTCCCAACATAAATGTTTATATACTGTATAGCGTTTAGGATTTATGTAATTTAACTCTTAGATGCTTGAGTTTTCTAAATAATAAAATAACACACGTCGAAATTTCAAATTTCCTATAAAATGAAATTGCCGGTTTCATCTTTGTTTGGCAGGTACATAGGCATAGGTGTTGTAGTCTTAGGCTTAGGAAGTCTACTTTTCGCGTCCCCTCATTATATTGCTGGACCATACAGAGGCGGTCAGCAATCGGAAAATATATGCCAGAGGGTGACGAACACATCGTCCCGTTCGGTAAGTAATTTTACGCAACTGTTAACTAATTTAATAGCCCAAGTATCAGTGTTTCCTCAACTGGTTTTCCTATCATAGCGTGAGAAAAGCTCTTTGAATAAATTTTTGAAAATGCAGTTTCTTTTTTTCAATATTAGAATTTACTGCGGCAAAGATCCTATAGAAAAGAAGAATTTAAGATTTAACACGAGGAAAGTGACAAGTAATAATTATTGCAAAAGAGAAAATAAGATAGAATAGAGATCATTAGTAATTATTGATAAATTCACGTTCACTGGCATTTAATATGTGTGTTGAAAAAATTACATTACGTGCAGGCTGACATAATATTTAAATGGAGTATTAAAGATTGGTGGAATATTAGATATTGACTGAGAACAATGTATATAAATGAGAAGAGGTTCTTTAAGAAGAAACTCATTCCCATTTTAATGTGATAATTTTATACTGTTTACTACTTGAGAATCAATTACTAGAGGATACAAGCTTGTGCCTTTGATCAACGAAGAGTAAAGATTCAATTAGGAGTAAGGAATAGGGTTTACTGATGGATGTCACCCTTTATATCGCAAAATTCCTGTCTTTATAACATAATCCAATTTTTTTTTATCGTCGAATATCAAAAATAGATGTTAATTTTTCTATCGTTAAATATCAAATTTAATTTCTTACGAAAAATTCGAAAGTAGGGAAAAATAATAACATGAAAAAAGACCGAGAAAAAAAAAGAAAAAATTGTTTTACCTTTATATTTCAATGCATCTCGGTTGTATGTTAATGAACATCCATTAGACTTAATCAAAACAAGAAAATTACTACGTCAAATGTAAATTCCTCGAAAAAGGATTAATCTTAATAATGAAACTAGCCATTCTGCAAAAAGGAGCTTCTCACACATACAATAAACTTAATCATCTCCATAATCGATCGAGAACTTTGCAGAATCGTTACTTTTCCCATCCTATAATAAAAAATCCACTATTGCGACGACGTAAACGGTGTATAATCAATTGCCGTTTTAAACGGTTCGTTCTTTTCATTCCGATTCTACTAAAACCTGGCATTATAGAGAAAAAGATCAGACATATTTTTGGACTATTCTCCTTTGCTGATTAAATTACTCTCAATTCGCTTCTTCGCCATTCAGCTATCCTGTAATGGATCCGTGGGCCAAATAGACCAGGAACCATACAGCGGATTGTACTTAACTATCTTTCTGATGGCCCAACTTCTGCACGGGGCGGGTTCCGCTCCTTTCTATACGCTCGGCGTTACGTACCTAGATGAGAACGTGTCGAAAAAGATGTCCTCTGTGTATGTAGGTAAGAAAACCACGTCTGTCTGTTATCGTCTTTCGAAACTATTAAAGCTTCTATTACTAAAAAGAAGCTGAGGCGTAGTTAAGTTAAGTATTATTTGAGAAATATTGTATCATTGGCAGCGATTATGGG
Source organism: Bombus haemorrhoidalis (assembly GCA_014825975.1). Classification (NCBI taxonomy): domain Eukaryota; kingdom Metazoa; phylum Arthropoda; class Insecta; order Hymenoptera; family Apidae; genus Bombus; species Bombus haemorrhoidalis. The sequence continues at coordinate 3,977,513 of CM026170.1, forward strand.
ATTAAATTCGATACGTAGGTACATCGCCGTTGAAATTTTGAAATCACTTTTGATATCTACATTTTACGGAAGTGAATGAAAGTTATAATATAAAAAAAAGAAAAAAAGAGGAAAAGAAAAGAAAAGGTGCCGGAAACATTACATCTTTCCCCTTAAATTTTTGGTTGCATCGCGTTACATTCACAATGTATCTTTGTTTTGTTCAGGAATTTTCTACACAATGGCCATAATAGGGCCTGCATTAGGGTACGTTGTCGGAGGCGAGTTGTTGAAGCTGTATACAGATTTTATCACCGTAGATCCGTCAGAGTGAGTGTGAATACAAATTTTTATAACTTACAACTCGTATAATAGTGTCATATGCATGGCTTTTATGCATGTCCATAATGAATGTTATGCCCGCTTTTCAAAACAATTCATTCGATAAAATATAACGAAGGTATAAATAAATTGAATGTTAGAAAAAAAAATATATATATATACAGATACACACGTGTATGCCATTATATAAACTTCAATTTGTAAACACGATTCCAATTTTTCGCATCGGAGAGAGTTTAAAATTAACGCCAACAAACAAAAAATCCCCTAAGGTTACTTAAATATCATCCTCCACGCGTTAAGCACACGACGTTAAATAAAAGTAATCGTTAGCCCTAAATTCTCGATCGAGTATCTCCTCGCGTTATCAAAGACAAACATCAAAGACAGCGCGCAAACTACCAACCATTCGTTGATAAAAGAATCAAAAACGATGAATTACTTCTAGAAATTTTCTTCTCTTATCGATTCATTTCTCTCTTTCTAAATTGTATCTCGTTGCACATTGAATAATGTTTCCGTACTTCTAAATGAAACACGAAGGTTTATTAATTAGATGCGTCCTTTTAACTTCGACCGTTGCTCTTTCGAAATTGGGCAAAAAAATTCTCGCGTCCGTTGCCTGTGTTTACCGGGGGAAGAGCATCGATTCATTTCGAGGAGTGGCTTTCAAATAAACTTTCAGAAGAAACTTGCAAGGATTCTAAATTTACTGATGTCCATTCGGATCGTTCGCCGCTACGAGAGGCGCAGTTAACCGTAAAACGTGAAGGGAGATCCTTTCGACTTTTAATTTCAGTCTCCTTGTAACCACTTCTTGCACGTTCCTCGTCCCCGTTTTCTCCTTTCTTTCTTTTGTCTTTTCTGATGTAGGCTGTTATCATAATAATTTCTTGGCTCCTTGAGCTTTAACGGGAACGCAGTCCGAGCCTGATTTATTAATCGGGGAAAAATGGAAGTCCCTAGAAAATGATTACTCTGGAAAGTTTAGTGATTCGGGCATTTTATCGAGTTTTCCTTATTTTCAATCGATCGTTCGCAGTTTATTATAATAAATCTCCTCTATCCTGAAATTTCTATTCTGTAATCTTGATCTCTCTGCAAGTTTCAAATGTCAATCTTCTTACTTTACTTATGAATACTTTGTATAAATAAATATCCATAATTGTATAATTATTAGTTGGTAATTTACTGTATTATCATACGAAATTCGTATCATTTACCGTAAGCGATCTTACATAATATTCTTCGATCTTAAAATCTCAATTATTTGCCATTTTAATTTCTATGCAAGTTTCGAACTTCCGTCGTCCTGCTTTATCTCCAATATTTTATATTGCACGCAAACATTGTCGTTCTAATTATCGCGTGCACTCTTACGCGAAAACGTCCTACAAAGAAAAAACGTTCGAGGAGTTTGGGGAAAGTTGAAACGCGAGAAATGCAAATAGAGAAGAAAACGCCACAGAACCCTGGACGTCGACCAAACAGAAAATACGTAGCTCCGAATCGATAGCCCGTCATTTAAAAGTAAAATAACGCGAAGATAGAACCTCGGACGTTGGGAATCTTTTACACGGCCGACAACTCGATTTACTGTTCGATGCTCTTGGTGTCATACGCGTCTCCGTTTGCGAATAGAAAGGATTGAAAACGGGGAAAAAAGGCGGGAAGAAGGACAGCGAGCAACGATTAATTCGATTCTCACGTGCATTCTCGTGGAGGGGATGTGACTGAACGAAAGAGACGAGGGTTGCTCCGCGGGGGGAAGGAAGCGTTGCAGACAAATGGAACTTGATTGTGCTCCAAGTGTCGGGGGATGAAGTGACACTTTTGAAGGGTAACATCGGCATCATCCTCAAACGTTGGTTCACCGCTTGACACTTTCCCCACGGGCTGTGTACGTGTGCGTGTACGTGCGTGCAACCGCGTCCATGGGGTTACATGCGCTATTAATCGCGGCCCATTATACGCTCTAATGGTCCTCGGAGATATTTTCAACGGGGCAGAGAGCAGATTGAAAACAAAGATTGTATTTCCTTCAAAATTTCCGTACCACCCTGCGCAGTTCTTTCTTCGTAGAATTTATTGCGGGCATCATGGGAGTTTTGTGTCACGTACGTTGTTTACAAAAAGCCTTCCTTCGACGAAGGAAAAAGTTAAAATTCCAAGATGAAAATTTGCTTCGATACTTTTTCATGGTTATGTAGATTTTTTATTTCCCAAACCCTAGCATAAATCATCGTGTCCTCTATATTTTGCAAAATCTATGGAATCCTCTTACACCCCATCGATAAACGAAACTTGACCGAAAGGAATTCGTCTGCCTCGTGAAAACTAATAAATCAACGAAAGCAAAGATTAATTAATTAATGCTATGATACGAGACAAAAAAAAAAAAAAAAAGAAAAGAACAAAGGGCATCGACATCGGTATCCTCGTTATCGTTTCAGGAACGAGATGATATGATTAAGCGATGCAAACACGTTTGAGAAGGTTCGGCCGTCGTAACGACAAGCTGCTGCTCCTGCGAAGTTTCTTTTCAAGGCCGTGATACAGCAAAAATAGATGATAAAAATCCGATAGTCCGTGTATATCAGCAACATCATCCCTGTCCATTAACTCGATTCCTCTTCGGACGTTATTCGTGCACCGTTTAAAACAAGATCCCAGCCATGAAAATTCTATTTCCACGATCCTGTTCCTCACTGGTTTACCACGAAATCTTCGTGCCCGACCATTTTTCACTGCCTCTCCCATCCCCAACCTCGTGTCTCGTCTTCAAGATTTCGCGATTAATTTCGAAATTCTGCGACGTGGATCTACGTGCGTGTAAAATGTAGGAATATAAAGTTCGAATTTCTTACAACACGGTGTAAGATGCATCTGCAATGTGCTTCAGAGAAACGTGATTCACTCGTATTTGCGTACTACCAGTTGTCGAGTGTCAGATGGGAAGCGTACGTTTCTGCGGGTTTGCGACGCTGGTGTACAGTAACACGTTTTTGCGAGCGTTTTTTTTTTTTTTCGGAAAGTGGTCTTGCTTTTTATCTTTCCATGGTTATCGTATCTTCAAGCTCTATTTGCTGTGTTCCAGAAATTTATAGTTTTAACTCTGCATATCATTCTACATGTCCCGATCTCGTTTTAGCAATTTATATTCGTAGAATTTGAGAAATTTTCTAGCGATAGAGAAATGAGATTCGGTCGCGATTGGCCTCGAACAACACAGCGATATTCGGCCGAGCTATTAATATTATTTTGTACGTTAAATATAACTTACGCTGTATCTTACTTTTTTTTCAATAGGAGATCTCCAACATTCCTACGTCGTAATCGTAAATTTCCTTGTATAAATGGTCAACTCTAACAACGAGTAAGTAACGTAGTAATGCACACATTCGGCCCCAAATGTTGGACAGATCGGGGCAAACGGCCGATAAATCCTGGCGGGAATTTAATAAAGTTGCCGTGACGGTCTGGCTAAACGCACCCCCACTCTTAAAGCGGCGGGAAAAAAGCGGGAAACGCGTTTAACGCGTAGCGGCACGAGAGGCGACAAATTCCGATGGTGAGCCCATTACGCGTCATTCCCCATCGGCATTCGACGACTATGAACCCCTTTAGCCGGCGTAAAACGCATAATGAACGCGGACAACTTTCCAGCCATTGTCCGTCTATCGTAATTCTTCCTTGCAAGTCGTGCGACGATCCTCTCTTTCCACCAATTTTAATGTTCTCCAAGCGTTTAAGGTTCAGCAGATGGATTCTTTTTTCGCGAGACTGCGCGTTCGATTTCGCGGAAATGTTCGAAAATGTTTCATAATGTATTTAATGGTTTCAAAGTGGAAATTTGAAAGGTCTTCGACACTGGATCGAACCAGGGCTTTTCCCGTCTTCTGTTATTCGACTCTTCGTTAACTTTAACTTACGATTAAAATTCCAGAGAGATTAAAAAAGCTAAAATTTTCGTAAATAGATTTTCATAAAATTAAAAACAATCGGAGGCAATTATACGAATATCCGAAATTAGTTGAAATTACTTGTCTGACAGAGATTTCCATCTTCTTCTAAGATTCTTCCACGTTGAAATCTGAATTTCTTCGAATGTTAGTCTCTCTGGAAATCTAAAATTTCCATCCCGTTAAAAATTAGGAGGCTTGTCAAAATTCCTTTTTCATTTCTCCGTGTTTCTACCAACGAACAGATTCGACATCAGGAAGTCATAGCAGTCGAGTGTCATTTAAAGATCAGTTACGACTGACAGATAGCAAGAAAACGGGGGAAAAAGAAGGCTAAACGGCGATTTCTTCGGTCGGTATAGAGCAGTTAAGTCTGCTAAGGGATGATCGCGCAGTTAGTCAGCCGTTTCCGGGCAATCAATCACCTCTTCCCAGTCGGGTTTTGCCAGGAAAAAATGAGCCCAGCCCATCGGACGTAGCAAACGTAACTCCGACGGGAAAAAAGTTACGTAAAGCCTCTGCTAGAAATATTCGCTTCGTCGATCGATAAAACATCCCTGCTCGTCATATCGAATTGATTCAACGTCCAACATCGTATTCGCTGATGATACTAGTTAAATTCCAGGTATTTAGAAAAATATATATGGAGGCTATGAAAGAATGGGAGAAACGTTGTTTGCTCGAACTCAAAAGCTCGATTCGAAAATTAATCGAATTAATCAAATCAATTGAATTTTGATAGTTTGCATCGTTTCAAATGGATAATATTTCCTTCCTGTCGTAGACTTTTATCATATGCGCTTTCGGTTAATGTCACGAACGTAGAATTATTCATTTCAATTATTCACCTGACACTAGTTCAAATCGGTTCAAAGCAATCTTGATGATCCAGCGTCGTTTTACCGCTATACTTCAATATTTAATATTTAAGAGTGAATTACTAATCATGAAGCTTATATCCAGTCATCTATTTGACGTAATCCTCAATTTCCTACTAAACATTTACCTAATTATAGTTAAATCACCTTGTAATTAAAGCAACAGGCATTGCGTTCTACTGGAACTATCGGAATTACACATATTAAGCAGAGCATGGTATACTTTAATGACAATAAAATATTTTTTCAGGACAAAGATCGTGTAGTTCGATCCGTAAAAATGAAGATACAAGAAAAGTTTCAATCGGAGAAGTGTGTATTCTTTCCTGTTTAATCGCAACTCCGTTATACCACCCTGTGTGTTAACCTATCGCAAGCTTCAATAATCGTTTTAACACGTCTGTCTTTATCGATAAAATTCATCGAGAATATCCCATCTTTATCGGAGAACATCCTTTGTCCAACATCAACTACGACGCGCTTCCCGGTTGAAGCCTGCTAATCCTCAATTTAAAATTCGATTCTCGTAACCGCCTAAACGGCGGAAGTTTTAAGGCCGGGTCGCAACAGGATTTACCGAGTTTTCCGCAAACTTAAATTGCGTGTCGAAGCGAACGCAATCCGATAATTTGCAAACAGAGAGAGGCCGCTTCATCCCTACAGAAACCTCGAATAAAAGTAAAGGGACGAAAACGTTTGTCGAGAGCTAATAACATTCTCGCGAGTGCAATTACATTTTCCTTCCGATTCCGCTGGATGGAGTTGAATGCAGCTGAATGGAGCTGGAATGGAGGAAAAGAGTAGAGTAGCCGTTTGCGTTACGACCACTTCCGGTTGCAAGCTCGCGTCTACTGTAGCAGCTTAATAGCCACTATATACCATGGACCTAAATTCCCAGTGTAAGTGAAATCAAGGATACGCTGTAGCTCGCAAGAAAATCAAAGATAGCGAGACCGTCTACTACGATGAACTGCATATACGCTTTATAATAATTAATTAAAACGTTCTCGGAAGGATCCAAGCAAAATCGACAACTGCAGATCGATCTATCGAAAATGCGTAAAACAATGATAATGACTCTTTAAAAATACTCCATTTAAAATACTCGTTATAACATCTCATGGTTAAAGCAATTCTCTATTTAGAATCCATCTTGTTATTTATGTGTGCAAAGATACGGATTTGCATAAAAATTCGCGGTTTACAGATATGCGTAACACAAAAATTACTGTGCACCGTCTTATCCTACAGTACGACGTATTTTTCAGTTTTATTTTCACTCGTAAAGTCCCTTACTTTTCTTGTACCGTGAATTTAGGTTCACGATGTACGCGCCTCGTTTAATTTCGTAGTGAAACAAAAGATCGGACGGCGGATGTTGGTTCGAGCGCGACTTGCCTCCGAGTACTTTTCATAGTTTTTCGCTTTCTCACCTTCCGCTCTCCAGACTACGCTACGAATAGATTATGCTACATATTGCGGCGTAATTCCGCGATTCCGAAGGAATTTGCTAGGCGGCGAGCTCGGTTATGCTCGTACGATGATGATGGCGCATTGTACGCCGTGAAGGAAAGGATGATGAGTGAGAAACGTTTTCAAAGTACTGGCGAGGTTAGAGAATATTGCTCGTGGTAGACGTCTCCCGTGGAAAAAATGTTTAATAGCAGCGTTATCTTGTTATTATCGACTATTTTTATATTACGTAAGATGATCCATGAATTATGAATGTGACTTATTGTCATCCTAATAGCACACAGCGTCCTTCGTTTCCTAACCAAATTACCAGAATTTTTTCGTAGATGACGAACCGTGCAGACCGAACGAGACTTCTGTCCGCGTATCGGTTTAGAACACGCGGAGAGGAGAACTTCCGGGCTCGTTGCGCGGCAATTAGTCGGGAAAGTTGCAGAAGCTCGGTCGGTTGGGAATTTCAGACGGTCGCGCAGTGCGGCGCAATTAAAAAAGCGCGAGGAAATCGGCCGGTTGCGCCGGAAGTTCCGCGACGGAAGAGCAATTCCGGCCTACTCACCCTGTCGTGCTCGTCGTCCGCTATACTGTTCCGAGATAATTACATTTTTTCCCCTGGAATCCTTGCCCGCTCTTTTTTGTTTACGCGCGGCCTACTTTCTGCCGGAGTTTCGTTTAATATGAATGCCGCTTTAAAGCGTTTAAAAAAGAAAGAATTGACCCGTTTCGCGGATATTAGCAGTGCCGTAGAGCTTCCCTGTTTCCGTTTAAAATGACGGTTAAGTAGATAGATCGATGTAAAGTTAGGAAGACGATGAAAATTCGAAAGAAGGATCAGTCGGTTGCAGCGTTTGTCCTATATATAATTATTAATTCTATATAATTTAAAATGTTTGCTAATTGTAGACGATATTTGTTCAGGATTGGCTTAACACCAAACAGCAACGTATGGGTGGGAGCATGGTGGATAGGTTTCCTAGCAGCTGCAGTTATATGTTTCGTAATTGCTATACCGATCCTGGCGTTTCCAGCGGCTTTACCTGGTATGTCAACTTCAATTTGAAAATGACGTCGCAAAGATTTTCCCTTTCTACCATCTGAGACTAGTAACTTAGAATATACATGTGTAAGAAACAGATTTGTAACGTTTGACGCTATAGACGTCAGTTTTGTTATTACGTACTAATTATCGGAAATCAATTTCATCCTGTCATCGTATTCGTTTTACACGACTGTAATGATACTAAAGACTAAAATCACAGCAGTCGTTCTTTTCATACAATTTTCTAACTAAACTATGTATACTTGCCGAGATACGCGATAGCCCAAATATTTCTCGATGATGGAACGTTGATCGACTCTTCAACGATAATGCCTCTTTTCTCAGGTTCGGAGAAATTAGCCAAAGAGCGGGTGTCGGAGGCGCATCAGAAGCCCGAGCAGTCGTCCTCGAGCGATCGAGGAGAGGCGTTCTCGAAAATACGAGAACTACCTCGTGCTCTGACCGATCTGCTCGGTAATCCAGGATTTTTCATGTTGAATCTGGCAGGTGCCAGTGAAGGATTGCTTATCGCTGGTTTCGCCGCGTTCCTGCCGAAGCTGATCGAAAATCAATTCAACGTCAGCCCTAGCTCCGCTGCGTTACTAATGGGTGAATAATATTCAAACATTCTGTTGTAATCAATCAAAAGAGAGAAAAGAGAGCGAGAGAGAAAGTCGCGTGACTCTTGCCCATCGTAACGCGTAATCGTCGATATTTTTCGTCAAATACTCGAAACATTTTTTATTCTCCTCTTTCATCGTGCGACCTTTTTTTTTACTTCTTTTACTCTCTTTGCGCAACATAAAATATCGGCTGAACGATATGTTACCGTCAGATATCTGCGCGGATGTCGCAAACATAAATCATCGTCAACGTTTTTATACAGCGTGTTTCAAATAGACCAAATTATAGCTTGATACGTGGAAGGTCGAAAAGGATTTCGATAGGCAAGAATCAAGTCGTTTCAAATGATAATCGTAGGTAACATAAAAGTGAGAAAATCACAAAAATAGACCTATCGTGTATCTTTTTCCTTTAAGTCGATATTTAATTTTGGCTAATAAAATTTTTTTCTTTCTTTTTTACTCTTCTATCTTCCCACAGCGATAAGTTGGCGTCTTTGCGCGAAACATCCTGCATTTCGACGTCCACGATATATTTACGATCGATTAATGTTTCGATGTAATTTCGCGAAATTTCGCCACGACCAGGAGGACCTAAACTCGCGTGCAAACTGGTACTCGAATGAAATGGACCCCTTTTTATAACTATTTTTATCTTTCTTTTTTTGTGTGTGTTTTTTAGGTCTAGTGACTGTACCCGCAGGCGGTGGCGGTACCTTCCTCGGTGGTTATCTCATAAAGCGTTTTAATTTGCCGTGCTCGGGCATTTTAAAGTTCTGTCTGCTGGCCACCGCGTCGTGTATCGCCTTCACTTTGTGCTTCGTTCTCAACTGCCCGAATTTAAACTTCGCCGGAGTCACCGTACCCTACTCCGACCAAACCAAGTACGTGATTGTTTTCTATCCGTGTGTGCACGAATTTCGTTTATTTGTTTGAAACTAGCTATAATACAGTGGCGAGTAAAATTGCGTATCAGAAACTCCATTTTCTAGTTGCTTCACTTCGCGTTCCAAACTAGCGAAAAATGTGACAATTTTGGCTGTATGCATATTTATAACTTTATCGACGATGTAAGATATATCTGCTTTTCGTTCCTTATCGTTTATTCTCGTTTTCATTTATTTTTTACCCATTTTCCTGTTTCTATATTTTTCATTTCTTATGGCAGTCGAGAAAAACCAAATATAAGGAGATTCTTATAAATTCTTATTACATCTTAATAATCTCAATAAAATAATGAATAATATCGCGACTAACTGTACAGCAGTACTTGACTAAGAAAACGTTCACCATTACTTCATAGTAGATTAATAAACTTTCCATCCATCGCATGCTTTCGTTACAATTCGAAGCGAGTGGTTTCATGCAGATATAAATTGCTACGTAATTAAGAAATCTTACGTTTGCAGAAAATCTTTTTCACTGGACAGCACGTGCAATAACGGTTGCGGCTGCTCGAGGTCAGAGTTCAGTCCAATATGCGGAGTTGATGGGATCACGTACTATTCCCCTTGTCATGCAGGATGTTATCAAGGAACGAGAATAAATAACGTCGAAGTCAGTATGATTTCTTATCGCACTTAGTATGCAAACTCGTGAATGCCTAGTCTGTTTCTTGGAAATACATGTGTATATATTTTCTTTAATCTTCGCCTTGTCTTTATCGCTAACGTGCTATTTCAGATATTTCATGAAAGCGTAGACTCGTTAGAAAGAGAAGCTCATTCGGTCGCAAGCTAGCAACGTTGCTTTATTATCAAACGTTAAATATTATTGTCGTTATTTTACTCTATTATTTATTAGATCTCGTTCAAATAAATGTTCAATTGCTAATTGAAAAAGGATTTATCAATATCTATTTTTTATTTATTTTATTCATTTTAAACGGAAATAGTTGATCGCTACTGAAAGCTACGTTCGAAACTAATTTGTACTCATTGCGTTAATATTGCCGTTTTGTATTTTACAGGTATATTCAGACTGCACCTGCATACGCGAGCCACCGATAAATCTGACCACCGGTGGCAATGTGATCAGTTACGAGGCAATAAATACGACTTGTAACACATCGTGCTCCTACCTATGGCCCTTCATTACTCTAGCGTTTTGCAACATGTTCATAACCTTTCTTTGCACGATGCCGGCGCTTTCAGCGACGCTTCGCGTCGTTCGGGATGATCAGAGATCGTTTGCCTTGGGTATTCAGTGGATTAAAGTTAGAATTCTGGGCACGATACCTGCACCTATGGTGTTCGGCGCACTTATAGACGACACTTGCATTTTATGGAATGGAACCTGCGACGGTGGAGGATCCTGTCTCGTTTATGATAATTTGTACATGAGCAGGTACGTATGATAAAATAAATATATATCGATGTAAGTATTTGTTAAGATTTGCCATCGATCATCTTTAAGTAGTTAAACATACACGACAAATTTCTGCTTAATCGTTTCTAAATTTATGCACTGATAGGACATTGGAATCAAATACTCTTTGTATACTTTTATTTGTGTACAATGAATTTCTACCATTCAGAAATCGATAAAAAGTAAGATTGTATATTTCCATCTCTTTGCCTATGTTTTGTTATTTATTCTATTTATTCTACTACTGTACAGACCATAATAATGTTTTACAATTCATCTATATACATAGTTATTACTACCACGTAGATTGGTGTATATGGAGTTTCGTATCCATATAAAGATTACACGATTCCAATTCCCATAAGAATAGACTTTCGTGAAAAAGAACAAAAGACATTTACGCTGTTTCAGGTACATGCTGGCTTTAGCCTTCATCGGTAAAGCAGCGTCCCTCCTTTTCTTTTTCCTGGCTTGGTGGACGTACATTCCTCCAAACAGAAGAGTTACGCAAAATTCGCGGGAAGAACCAACAACGACGTTAATGTTAAACGACACTCAGCACGAAGGCCCGACCACACCGGCAACGATAAACCCTATAATCGATCCATAAACGATAATCTGACATTTCGGTAAAGTCGCCGTACAAATACCGCGAATAATCTACATTTAATAAGAATTTTCAATGTCTGTCAAACTTATCGAAGGAAACAATCGATTGAATGAGTTTTCGAAGCGATTCACACTTGTTGCAGCTCCATTGCAAACAGATGACGCTATTTGCTGGTCTGTTAAAGCCAGTATCGGTAATGCAGAACCTAAGTTGTTCGGTTTGGTAGGTACACTTTTTAATGGGAGATATTTCAGAAGAATGTGTTAGCATATAGCTTTAATAATTATTAATAGTGTTTAATAATTTTCTGTTCATAGTTTGTTGTAGAATAATCGAGGGAAAATGTAAATGGATAGATAGATTATTTAATACTACTTTTTAATATAGGTCGTGTTTATGATCAAAGATCACAGGAGAAGAATATAACAAGCAACAATTTTCATGTTTTACAGACGAATAATTTAGAAATTCGATACGTTGTCAATTTCTCCATTTTTATATAATTTTAGTATCAAATATGTGTATATGTTCGCCATTTCCTCGGACATTCCAAAAATATTGATTGTCACGGAGCTTCGTAGATTTATCAGCTATTGCGAAAAGGGTTGTATCTTTGGATTTAACAGATCTTTTTCAGAACTATGTGAATGCATTAAGATATTAATACCCTTCTAGCCGTCAAGTAGCATCAAAATTTGAAAATCGACACGAATAGACTTATCACGTTTTTTCCTGTGATCTTCCACCATGAGAGGAAACAATTTCATGTATAGGTTAACTTTGAAGGGATTTATAAAAAGCGCCTTTATTTATTGTTATTGTACATGTAGTAAGCGTAAAACAGATATGGCAGATTCGTGAGGAAAAATCAATATACGTGAATGTGACTCTGTAGCGAATACAACTGTGAAATCAGTGAAACTCGGATATAAGACTATTTATTTCGAGAATTGTTTAAAATTGTACAGATACATTTATACGACTTGTAATAAGTAGAATATTTCTTGTAAGAGCTGTTCACTGCCAGAATTATTGTAAAGTACGTATCGTTGTTTTTTAATATTTGAATTATCAGTATCAATTATAAGATATGATATGGGCAAGTGCACTTGTAGTCCTTTTCGATGTTTATTATGTATGTACTTTCTAACATGAAATAATTCATTCGTAAGGTTCTAATTTGAATACATAACGCTAAGGATAGAAATAACGTTGGGTCTACGCGAGCTACTTGCGAACAACAGCAGCGTGGACTCAGCCTAACAGGATGAACGTTAGCTTGATATATCACTACGCTATTTGTACTCTTCTATAGAAATGAATAATCACAGCTAGACACTGGATCAAAGAAGGCTATCAAAGTTATCTAGAATTGTATCATTGTATTGTCCTCTGCTATCTGATCTAAATGTGATTACAACTCGTGTAACAACCTATGATTATAACCCTGGTATTTACCGATCGTCAATTAAACCCGAAGAATGTATTTACCGCAGATGATAATAATCGATGTTTGAGGTAAAAGAAATTATACATCTTCGTCTTATTTATGCGATATACGTGTAATTGTTACTGCGATCAGCTGAAATATTGTATCACAAAAATGCCTCTGGAAGACATTGTTTTTCATAGAATTGATATACCATATTTGTATGATGTTATTGCTTGTATAAAAGACATAGTATCTAAAGGAAATGGAACAAGCTCTATTGTGAATTGATATTTGTAATAGTATATACAATTATGGATATAGTTGCAAGTTCTGGTATCCATTTTAGCATATCCCTTTCACATGTTGAATAACCTCGATATATCAATTTGGAATTTTGTACATTAAGATTTTATATGTCGCCTTTAACGGAACGTTTTATTCAGAAAATCGTCGAGAGCATCGGCATCAATTAAAAATTTCTGGACGACGAATCGTACAAATTTTATTAACCAGTTTTTAAAAATATATGGAAAATTTCAAGCGCTAAAAGATTTTTATTCAACATTTTCTATGAGTACAGTTCGTCGATGAAAGTAGAAATGCTTGAAATAACCAATCGAGTAAATTTAATGTACTATATATTGGGGAATATATTGTGAAATGTTATTTATATCGGTTTGATACGAAACATTTTGTGCGGTTTCTAATTGTAATTATCTTCGTTATGATAAATATATTTAACACGTGTATTGTACGCGTCACTAATAAAGAGCTAGTAAAATACGTTAACCAATCTGGTGTTCCTTATCCTTGTTATCAGTAACTTATGAAACTGTAATACGATAGCTAGTAAAATTTATCACAAAATTCTCCGTGAGATTGAATTAATTTCCAAAAATGTGGTGACCACAGTAGTTAAAATTGAAACGAAATTTCAATACTGTTAAACTATGTATAGGTAGGCACGCTCCGTAACTGCTCACGTGTCTCTAGTAATCTCATTGTTAAAAGGATTTCATTGTTCTTTATGTAATGTCCGCGTTGAATAAGCTTTCATGCCATATTTTTGTATTATATGTCAAGAACGTTGCAGTTAATCTAATTTTTCCTAACTTAGAGCCAGAGGGATCAGTTCGCAAATTAACATACACGTATGTATGTAAAAGTAGACGCTCTGTGCTATAATGGTCGGAATTAAAATGACACGCATTTATGGAATTACGGACCCTAGTCGACTTTTTGAACTACATAAAACAAGAATCGCAGCCAATCAGCTCGTATTATTTTTTACATAATTAATAGTTGCATCACGTATAGTAATACGATTAGCAATTATTACCAAATAATTAATAGCAAATAATACCGATTGTCCGAGTCTCACCGACGCGGAGGTTGCTGCGAGTGGAGATCCACCCTATCCACGATCCCATCCACCCTCCTTTCACGCGCAAAAATTTATTTGTTTAAAACATCGATTTATAAAAAAAATTCTACTCTCGGTGTGCGTTTGCAAAACGATCAATTCCTTGATTGTTATGCGAAACAAACGACAAGAGCAGTTTTAAGCAAAACCGACGCGAAATGCTAATCTTGAAAATAAAAATAAATTAAATCTTAAACCGGCTGTGTAATTCAATATGAGACGCTGTTTCGTGATCGTATCAATATTGTACATTTTCATGACAATGAAAGTTCGATTGAATTACAATATTTACTTATGAATTATCACCCATCCATTTTCTACGTATCCAGCTTATTACCTTTAATCCTCGATTGGTATCGTTGGGTTGAAAGTGATTCGGAATAGGTTAGAATAAAATTATTCGATTTTAGAAAATTTTATTTCAATGTATATTCTGCATTTTACTGTGATAAGGATGTTTTATTATGTAAAATACGCAATACAAATAGATGATCAATATGTTAAATTGTTAGCAGTTAAATACGATTTTCACCAATTGAGGATTAATGATACATGTATTAAATACTAGCATACTTACATAAGCAAGCGCTAACAATACTAGGAAGCAGTACTTTCTACCATTACTTTTCTACTAACTACCTACAACCTATAATGATAAATCTGGCCCGACTTAAGAATAGCCTAACTTTCTAATCATCGTAGTCATAATCTTTATTCAATTTAAAGACATGTCTTGTCTAATTGTAAATTTAAGTTAACCTGACTATATAATTTATTTAAAGATTTCTGGATCCAACCTAACTAAAAACCTAACAATCTGTTTATGGATCCTATCTATCTAAAGATTTAATTGGTATAATAAGGGAAAAGGAAGAGATTTTATATATAAGGGATATAAATCTTCTTCTGATGATTTCATGATGATTTCTGAAACAAACACAAAATATAAAAAATCTAGGAAAATTCTTAATATAAATAGATGATCAAAATGCAGATAAATATTTCTTAGTTCGTATTTATATCCTTTCACTTATCCATGTTATTGAAATAAGTCTCTGACGTACTTGTACGAATCTTGACGATATTTCTTACAATTCGAGAAATCTATAACAAGCTAATTTATTAGTACATCAAACGGTAACGAAAAGATCAGATTATCATCATATTGTTCTAAATGCGAAGCAATTTGAAGTTGAATTTAATAAAAACTTGAAATTTTGACCCGAATACTAAGATGAAAGAAGAACGGATTAAAAAAATTACTAAACTAAACAGCTTTACACGAAACTAAGCTTCTAATATATTCAATGACTTCTCGGGTAATTTGGATGCCACTCTTTATCAGCAGTATTTTCAAAAGCAAACGCTCTGGGATTAGGGGATGCTGAAAAAGAAATCGCTGGCCTGAAGGACTATTCACTCGACGTAGACCCGAACAACCCGTGAGTGAAACAACTTTTCTGTTTCGCAACGCTAATTTATTAGATTCAGCTATAAAACGGAAAATTGATATTGTTGAAATAGAAGAGAACACGATAAGTATTCTGGTATAATACTTGAGAAATTCTAATAACTGATAATAAGAAATGTTAAGAACAATCACGCGAACTATTATAATTCGCAATACTACAGCAAACACGACCGTTATTTCGTCGCAACGCTAATTCAAACCGTAGTCACTATTTTCTCGCAACTCTGATTCAAAACGCGAAATTCACATTTTTTCGCAACGCTAATTTGCAACGCGAAACTTCAACTACTTCGCAATTCTAATTCAAACCGGTATTAATCATTCGCAACACTAAGAAAAGACCGCGATTTGCCCAATGTAGCGATAAGCTGACATGTAAATTAGCCAGAAGAGAACTACATACTACTACAAATACTAAAGACGAGCATAGTGACAAAGTGGTAATACGAATGACTTTCCATGCTCTGGATGATCCAGAGGATGGAGAGCCATTAGTAGTTGCCCTCTTGAGTGGCAGTTTGCCGAGCCTCTTCGGCTTATAGCCTCTTCTTTCTTCGGGCACAATGCCCGCTGAAACTTAAATCTAAGCTCGAGTCTTCTAAGTCGCAAATAAAAGAAAAAACTTATAAAAGTGAAACAAATATATAAACCGCGGAAATTGATTCAAGTGCACATGGACTGACCAACGATCACAGCGGTGATGGTTGCCCATTCGCATGTGCGTGCTCGAGCGATGCATAAACGTGCGTACCGAGACCCACTCGCGACCGCGATCGCGCAATTCAAAAAATCGATAGGCAAAATCATAAACGAGTGGCATTCCCCACTAGTTCTACTTTTACTGACGATTTTTCAAATTAGATTCCCTGAAACAGGTTGGTCACGCGAAAACGCGCCTACCCGACCAGAGACTGTGCCAACCTGCCCGGCCCTACCTACTTAGGATTATCAATCATACCAGAAAGTATACTACCTATCCTACCTAACCCTATATTTACAAAGTGACAAAGCAGGCATACCAACACATTCACTCCACGATTCTCACACATAACATTCGGGCGCAAGAGCCTACACTAGAGAGAACGTCCCGGGACGCCTCCGACACCCGAATTTGGCATTCAACTTTCATACTCTAATTTACGTACCATTTTCCTGAAATCGACTGACGATAGCTAGCGACCACGGCGTAGAATGCCATTTAAATACATTCTAATTTTAATTAGAAATAAGTTTACGAAGAACAAATGGTACGAAATTTGGTACCATCACTTTGTTACTTGAATGTTATAATAGTAAAATGAAGGGTATTATCGTCTATGTTTGTACATTTTACATTATGTATATTTGTATATCTATATTATGTATATTGTATAAATTGAATATTAATAATTGAAATGACGACGCAAATCCACAGCCTAACCACACACACACACATAATGTGGAAATTACGTCGCGCACGATACGCCAATTATCGTCAGTCGCTAACAAATTATTAAGTTTATGGTCATCGTATCCATCGTCTTTCCTTCACCCACGTAGCTCCTGGGCACGTGAGTGAGATCCTGGCAATGGGTACGGAAAGGGTTAAACCTGAAAATTTTGATCTAAAAGATGATTAGTACAACTGCTTTGTATGCATCTAACGGACTACTATTCTTTCATTTTTTATTTATTCATTATATTTGAAATTATTGTGAATCTATGTTAATTTATTGAATTTAACAGTTTAGTAAATTATTTAAACTCTACTATTGCAAAAAGGCAAAGAACATAGAATTTATTTATGAAACAGAACACTATAACTCAAAGCAATATAATAATAGACTGCAGTTTAAACATTAATGTTAAGTAATCTCAAGCGATCTCTTCGTCAAAGCATATTTTCGAAATCACGAAGAAGTGTTTAAAACTTGTTGCTTTGATTCCAACATCTGCCTGCCGCGAAATTTCTTCTTGCACGTAAAAAATACATTTTTGTGCGGAAAGAAGTGGAATTTAATACTTTTACAAACAAGTTATATATAATATATATTGTCATCATTGTAGTTCTAATCTTTTTCTAACAAAGTCGTAGGATATTGTACTTCTCCGTCGCAAAATAATCAATTCAAGTAATTTCAACGTTTATTATGTATTCAAATATTCGTTCATTTTATTTGTACGTGTACTTATATCCGTATGAATATATTTGACTTCATTCATGATCATTCATAATTAATTAATCAATTATTAACACTACACAACATTATTCATGTTAATAAAAAAACGCGATGTGCAAGAAGATCTATCCTGAACTAATAAATAAAACACATGAAAAGGAAATGTGTATTACCACTCACGGGTATAATAAATACTCGTGGTCATTATGCTCGTAAAAAATTCTACGTGATACAACCAGTCACCCGTGTCGATTCGGAACTTTCATCCTACGACATGATTGAGTGACCAGAGGAACGGAAAGCATGCGACTCACAGTTACATATGAAGAACGATGTCGACAATGTTGACGCAGCTCAGAGGAAACCACCGTGAAGGCCGTCATCCCGGAAGAATCACCAAACCTTATGGTAGAAGTACAGGTTGTGAAATATCTGTAACAAAACATGGAATAGTATATATATAATCTATTGTTGAAGACAAAATTGCATAGTTTATTAATGTAATAAGAAAGAATAAAAATTTTCAACAAATTTTATTTCTTGATTAGTTAATTATAATTTTTGAAAAATGAAAGAAACAGAATTAATTGAAGTACCTACATTTCTAGCTTTTGAAGCACCATAAGATCCCATCCAGAGAACAAGAGGAAGTGCAGATCGTGGGAAAGCTATAACAAAGTATGTAACATTATAATTTATTCTTAAAACCACAGTGTTGATTGTTTCAAAAGTCCAAGAAAATGAAGCATGAAATTCTATTAAACTTAAAACTTTAGCAATAATCAAAATTGAAATTCTAATAAACTGTAATTACTATAAGGATTGAAACTCTAATAGAACAATCTGAAATTTAGATTTTATAATAGAATATTGTAACTTTGAGACTTCAATCCCATAGATATCAAAATAATTCAAGCAATATACAAAGAACAAACTAAATTGGTAAATAATATGCAAAAATACTTACATTGCTAACCTCCAGGGGAGGCTTTATCCTCTTGAGCACAGACTCGAATACCGAAAACGAATATTTAAAAAAACTGAACTATATACAAAAAGAGAAATAAAAAATTACCAACGCGCCCAATAAATAAACCGACGAACAAACACTGACTCTAATTTCGCGTATAACTATTACAATTAGTACTAATAAGAGCTATTTTGCTCTAAGAAATATTGAAATTAGAATTACGAAACAAACACTGACTCTACTAATCACATTGCACGCGATCACAAGAACATTCTCTGAAAGTAAAAGTGTATTGAGGGGGGGGGGAGGGGCTGTAGGGAAAGAAGCAAAATATGTTTACATGTTTTCCTTCTTCCTCTTACCGAGCGTTTGTTTTGAAAAGTACTGCTGTTTGCTGCTGTCATAAAATTACATATTAAAACGATGTCTGAAAAAGCGTAAAATATTGTTTACAAATATTATAAAATTCGTATCTCTACACTGAACATTGACGAATGCTCTAAATACAATATTACTGGTTTTAGGGATTATATTGTGTTATAGGGATTATAGATATGTCTTTTAGTAATAAACTGTATCATAAATACTCAAAAATTTTTGCAACAAATCCGGAATTGCTTGGCAAAACAGTTCCTTGAAGAGCAAATAATATTACGCGCCAAAAGCTGAACTGGTAATGGCGTCTTCTTTAGAAACAATAAAAATTATGGATGAAAGTCGTGAGATGGCGATACTATAAAAAATTCACGCGGGAAACGAAACAGAGTGATTGGTCGCAATCTCTTAATGTAGAATATACATATATATATATACAATAAAATTAAGTTAATCGACGACTTCAAATTAAATTAAATTAAATTAAAAAATCTATTCAAAAATATTTACTATCAAAATTTATTAAGGAAAGAGTACGAAAGAAGTAAATTCTATTTAAGATATATATATAGATCGAAACAATGAAATAATTCGTTTAATCTTTTTCGGAATGAACGATTAATAAAGTGAATTCTATAATTGTTTCCAATATCATCTTAGTATTCTCGAATATGAAATTATTCGTTAGTTCAATTATATTACATATTAATTATATAGCGCAAAGGTACGTATAAAATATATATTATAGAATAAATACGTAATTGTATTACCAATGAACCAATGAGAAGATGATATAAACGTATGTATAAGTCTGCTTTTGTTACAATAATTAAAACATTTTATCATTCTAACAAACCTAATTCAATCTCCATCAGAAGCTGACAAGTTGACTGTTAAACATCATGGCGTCCAAACAACGCTATTTTGATTCCTAGTTATCGTCCCGCTATCTTCGAGCAACCTGCACAAAAGAAAATCACCAATTTAAAACAAATATATAGAATTATAATCAAAATGAGACAGAAACATTAATCGACTTCAAATTCTAACTCGAAAGCTAATAACCAAACATACGATCGAGAGAAGAAAAAGAACAAAAAAGAATTTCAAATATTATTTAACTTTGTTATAATAATGTATAATAAATTAATAAGCAAATAACTGTTAACAGTACAAACCTAATTAATAGCGTACAAAGGCAGCGGAATATGAGTAAAGATACTACGCAGTTAATTAATAAATCGCGAACGACGAAAATTGACAGGTCCTTACGCGACGACTTTCGACACCGCAATGACGCTCCCCGCGACCCGTTCGCCTATCAAATGTCCGACGGGTGGGGATGTGTGTTCATGTCGCGATCGTGTCGAATAACAAATTTCCGAATGTATATGTATCTCTACATTGATCATTAACGAATACTCGAAATGCAATATAACTGATTTTAGAGATTATGCTGTCTATTATCGAGGGCTGAGATATGTGTTCTAGTAATAAACTGTATCACATTTTATAAATACTCGAAAATCTTTGCAACAAATCCGAAATTCTTTGGCAAAACAGTTGCTTGAAGAGTGCTATGATGCAACGCGCCAAAAACTGAACTTGTAATGGCGTCCTCTTTAGAAACAAGAAAAATTATTGTTAAAAGTCGTGAGATGGTGATGTTATAGAACATTCACGCGTGAAATGCAGCACAGTATGACTTATTGGAATCTCTCAAAGATTACATATATACATACAATGAAATTAAATAAATCAACTTTAAATTAAATTAAATTAAAAAGTCTATTAAAAAGTATTTACTATCGAAGCCAATTAAGGAAACAGTACGAAAGAAGTAGAAAAGTCTATCAAGAACATTCATTCTAATCGTTCAGAATTCTATTATATATATTATATATGTGGATCGAGGCAATGAAATAATTCGTTTAATTCTTTTCGGAACGAAGGAATAACTTAATATATTCGAACTAGAATATATTCGAATTCTATAATTTTTTCCAATGTCACCTTAGTCTCCTCAAATATGTAACTGTTTGTTAATTCAATTGCATTACAAATCAATTATATAATGCAAAGATATTATAAAATAAATACAATAATCGACTTCAAATTCTAGCTCGGAAGCTAATAATACAAACTACCGATAATCCTAATAACCAAATACACCATCGAGAAAAAGAAACTAATAATAGAAATAGGAATGGAAATACTATGCAATTAATTAATACGTCGCGAACAACAAGAATTGACAGATCCTAACAATATGTATATAAATATATGCATATATATATTTCGCCATTAATTATCCTACGAGTGGGGACGTGTGTTTACGTGGCGATAAGCAGATCGTGTCGGATCAACGAATTTTCAAAAAAACTGTCTTGTTGATGAAGCAAAGGAATGTTTTCAACAGAGATGATATCATGTTACGCAATAAGGAAACAACACGTACCTTTGAAACGAATATAAATACGTACTAGAAAATAATGCGTTTACTAATTTAATTTCATTATATAGAGAATGCGAATAACAAAATAGAGAATAAGTCGAATATGAAAGTGCCCAAAGTTAAGTTTGGAAAATTCATAAATTGGTATGAAACATAATGGGTTGTAAGAATTAAAAGTTTATAATTATTACTGTAAAAGTAGCTGCGATCACCGACGATCCTTAGTCGATGGTATATACTATACATTTAAGCTACGTACATATATACATATGTATTTATATTCGTAACTATCATCAATACCGCAATCATAATCATGCATTTTTAATTAATAATCATCTGTAGATATGATCGCGTATCTATTTATCGACTGACATTATTGAGATTAAGGTTAAGATTTCTACATTTTTACGTATAAATTATTCATATATTATGTTTACATTTTGATAAAGCGATAATTATATATTTAGGTTTATTATTATAAATAGAAGGCTATCGCATTGTGTTATAAGTTTTAGTCTGCCATTATAGAAATTTATGATTGATACATTATTACATAATATATATGATATTATAATATGCCTGCGTTATAATATTTAACATATTTATATGTAATTACAACAGTAATTGTATGTTTATTTATATATTTAATTTTTACTAAGTGCGTAATATACTATGTTACAAAACACTCTAACATGTGGCCTCTTGGTCTAGGGGTATGATTCCTGCTTTGGGTGCAGGAGGTCCCGGGTTCAAATCCCGGAGGGGCCCAATTTTTTTTTACACTGATATGAATTTTGTATCCAAAAATACCGTAAAGTAATATACATGTATACAAAGCATTAAGTAAGCTCTATTATATGAAGTATTATCTATTATAAGTTAAGTAACGTTTTACACAATTAAAAGAAACATATTTTTTGTTAATATGTAGATATAGGCGTGCGAAATTATAAATATACAGGAATTTAATGCCGGTAACAAATTGTTTCTCAACATCCTGTTTTAACAAATTTTCTTTTATTTACTTTTTAGTAATAAAAAAGAGTGTTTTCATTTTACAAACCCAATTTTTTAAACTTATATTATCATTCTTCATTAAAAATGTAAAAGGTATAAATATTTTTGCTTAATAATATACTTCAGATTCCATTAAAAAATATGGTGAATAAAATTCGTGACACTGTACGTTATTTTAACGCGGTTAGAAAATTAATAAAAGTTTCATTAACGAGCACAAAGTCGGTAGACTTAAATTAGCAAGTTCAAATTGCGCGCGGTATGTTTTCCTACTCCGGAGAAAGTCAAGATGGCGTATAGCGGCCGATACGCAGTGCGCATGCACCAGTTCCTCAATGGTCGGGTAAAAACACAGCTGGTCTATGATCTCCGAAGGAAGCTGACGGTCGAACGCTATCAATGTGATTTTCGTGAAATTCTTACCGATCTACCGGTCAGATCGTGAGGTCAAGGCAAGCGTGCGCGTAAAATTCGTTCAGTGCTCGGCTCGTAGTGTCAGTGAGTGTGTTTAGATGTATACAAAACTCGTTAATCGCGGTGTCACCACGAGGATTTTTCACTGCCCTGGATACAAAGGAGTTTCGCGAGGTGCTTCGAGCGTCCTTTCGGTAAGTTTATCAAAACATCTACTTTAAATATTCGTCGCATCGGGATCTCCTATTTCGCGTGTGCTATCGAATATTCGGTCAATCTACAGAGCCCAGTGACTTTTTTCGATTTAACGAAAATTGCATCGCGCGTCTACCAATATTTTCTGCGACTCTACGTTTTTCAGACTAGTAAAATTCGTACTAAAATTGTTACACAAAGTTCGTGATATATTTCGTGGGATAAATTCTCTAAACAATTTCTATAAGCAAAATCATATTTTAAATCGCAAAAACTCGAGGGATATGGCATGCAGCATCTTCAGAAATAGGTCAGAACAAAGTTTTCGTAATCTGGTCGCGAGGTTCCGGACAGGTATCGCCTGTTGAGAGAGAGATTCTTATCGTGCGTTATCTCTCGTTGCTCCCTTTGCATGTGGAACCCTTGGAAATGAATTGTCTTTGTTATCCCTCAGATTACATCAAAAAATTACAGTTCTCTGCTGAATTTTTCTTTTAGTTACGCGGCGTATATACTTAGATATAACCACTCTGTGACTATTTACAACTTACAAACGGAAAATTTCCAACACGAAATCGCGGCTGAAAGCAATTCTTGAATAAGCGCGACAAGTGATGAAGAAAGATATGTATATCTTAAAATCTTAATCTTGTGCTCGTCGCACAGTCGTTCTCGTTGTCTTGTATTCGCTGGTGTTTACGTGCAAACACAGCTGTGCCGTAATTCCATGGATAACGTTATCGCGCTACCGTAGTATCTATACAATATTGAGGTCTTGAACCTCGGCGTCTGTACAACTATTTTTACATTCTCGGTATGCTCTGTCACCGCGCGCGCGGCATCGAGAGTGGAATCCGGCTGTTGTCGAGCGGTGCACGGCCGTGGTACAGTCCTTAGGACTCTGACCTTGTCCTATGCAAAACGATACCTTCCCGTTCTAGCCATGCTTTTAAACGGTGTACCAATTAACCGTCCGCTCGGTATTGCGGTTTAATTAGCTACTCCAACGAAGACGAATAACGGACCGGTTAATCGACCATTGTTCAAAACACACGATAAATTTTGTGTTTCTTTCTAGTTTGATTTTCTATGTTCCTCTCGTTTGCCCGTACATCAGCTATGATGTTGTCTTTATCGTTCCTCTTTCCTGCTTACTGTTTCTCACGGTATCGATGCCCATTATCGTTGAACTTCGAACGTTTACTTTCGATCTCCAGTTTTTCAGCATCGATCCGTCCATGCACCTATTACAGTGCTGCGGAATGGCTTGACTACCGATATCCGTATACTGGGTGTTTCACAACGAGCGCGAGGAATATTGGTTGTCTGTGAACTTTTAGAGAATACACAATGTTGTAAAGTATTGTATTTACATAAATTGTTAGTCGGTAACAATCGAATTCATAAAAATAATTTCTTTGTCTTCTGAGATGTTGATTATATAATAGATTATGTAGCTATCGATGGTGTGCTGGCTAATGAAATAGATATCTTCATGTAAAATGGAGTTGTTCAGTCTAGTTCTCATTAATAGAAGCGAGCATGGAAATAAAGAAATTCTTACTTACACATTTAAGTAATTACGAGAAGTTTTGCTTCTAGTTGTATTTCTGTAATATGAGATAGGATATAGGAAAGTACGATAAATAGATAGTAATAAATTATATACGTAACAAGTAATAAATTGTGTTGAATGTTTGGTATATGGACTTTCGCTATTTTTCTGCTCGTTACTGTAGATATCAAAAATATAATCTAGGATTCATCGTTTTTTACTTCGGCCAAGTTCACGAGCAAGAACGAACATTTCTCGCGTTCATTCTGCTTGCGATTCTTTAACCTGTTCGGAAATGGAAGAATTTATAACAGTCGGAGAAAAATAATTTTTCGATTATATTTGTACAAAATATACATATACAAATATTTTTAATGGATTCGACGATATGAGAAAACAGTAGTTTGTATGTTCTTGGGTTCGTGGTTGAATTAAAAGGTTAAGATATTTCTAGAGCAATGATTAAACTACTTGCTTGGGATTTTACTACTATAAGAGATATAAAATATCTCATTATCATTCCATTATCGCTATTATTCATTCGTCGTAAGTAACAAACAATGATAATAGAACTGTTATGCACAGCATAATTTCTCAAAACCTTACACTTATTTTTACAACATCACGTATAACTGGTAGGGTATCGCAAAGAAGCGGAGGCAACATACGATCGCCGATATAAGAAACAAAGAGCAGAGCAGCGTGTTCTTCTCGAGACGTTAATTTCGACCGGCCAGCTGTTACCATTCGATATAGCGATTCCCGTATCGATAATTAACCGGCTGTTAAAAATGCGCACCCGTTCACGGCGCAAGGTTGACGTGTCAAGTTTCACGGTGTGCTCGTTGCGTTCAGATTTGATCCAATTCGCCGGTGAATTCTTCTGATGAAATTCCATCAGATAAATTTACCTATAATGACAGTATGAGCAACGGTATCTCAACGCGGAAAGAATCGCTGTCAAAGTTGTTCCGTTTCCGTCGGCTAGTAGGTGTCAGCTCGTGAAGAACTTTATTGACCAACCAGGCGCATCGCGGTCGCAGAGTTAAGCCAGAGACCTCGTAAAAAGTCTCGTCTTTACGCGACGTGCTAGAAATTATTATCTTATCCCGCTGAAAATCACGTCGTTCATTTGTTAGAGAAACAACATAAATAAGAAATGCAATTTTTTTTTTACGAAATTTTACGAAATTTTCAAAATTGGAATAGAATGTTTCGAGTAGAAAATGATTGATTCTTCGGTAGCTCAGCGAAGAAAAGATTTCTTTCCTTTACTATTTAGTTAACGATACCTATGTACATATTTGGCTTTTAGGTTGATTTAGAAGTACATGTTCAAATATTTTTCAGCCCGTCTTTAGATTTTAGATTGGATTTATAGTATTTAGCATCTTCGTAGTGAATTTCTGTAGGTATCTCAAATAGATATGTTAATTTTTTTATCACAGGAACGGTTCTTTTAATATATATTTGTAAATATTATTTAACTCGTTATCAGCAGCGTAAGAAGCAAATGTATCGCGTCCATTGATAGCTCGAGCTTTATACTTTTCCGCAAGAATATCATTTGTATTCATCAAAAGGAAAGTAGTTTGTTCACTTGATCTTAATATTCTCGATCGTAACTATCATAATTCAGCAACGTGTACATATTATGTGCTGTTATAATAGCACAACTATGCTGTAGCTTATTGTATTAGTTCTTATATAACGTTATTATATAATATTCTCATTAACTCAAGTAATCATATCACAATGAACGAATCGCTTGAATCGTTTTCTTTTTTTTTTTTTTTTGTTTCTGATATTTTCTCGTTCTTTCGTTGTTACATCAAAGCTCAATGCTGTCTCATAATACACAAGTTCGATTATTCTCACGCAAAGTTTAAGATTGAATATTGTACAGGTTTAGGCGTCTGAAACGACCCTACCTTGCTATATCCCATTCGGTGAAGTTGGCCGAAGGCGAAAAAAACAAGCACGTTCGTTTCACCAACGTATTACGCCGGAAACGAAAGCAGAAGCGGAGAAATTTCTCGATCTTCGATCGGCCGAAAGACAAATCGTCCATTAAATTATTCATCTATAGATATACAGTGTATAGTTGTAGCGGCATAAATTTTCGAAAGAGCCGGTGCTCTATGTAAGTTGTCCTCGTTCGGTATATTTTTTGTACGAGCTCGATGTATCCTTGAACCTTCGAGGGTCAGACATTTCGTGCAAAAACCCAACGTCCACGCGAGGACCCATGTCCGTCGGGAAGTGGATGAATTTACCAGTGACCTCTATAAATTCCACGATGTTCGTGCACCACGGGAAGATGTCGCCCCGACTAGCGCGATTTAGCGATCCAGTGGGTCGAAACGTTCGAACCGTGGGCATATTAAAATTGAAAGTCACATGTGTGCTTCGCTAGCTAACCGATGCTTTCGTTCGAGCTACTTACATTTCTCCTCCGTCGTTATGTAATGCATTTTTCGCGCTTATGTTTGTCTGTTTTTCTGTTCGAAATAGCCTGAAAGGAATGGCCGAATTAATTCGAGCGCGCGACGTGCCTGGTTAGGCAAACTCGCTGTAAATGTGGCCATTGCTTAGCATTGTATCGCGATAACTTTCACAATTGTTCCTTATTGTGGCTCAATGTTCGAACATTTATGGGCTCTTTTTATGAACATGTTGTGTTTTGTACGCTATTGTTTTGGAATTTCGTCGACGGTGTAACGAAACTCGACTGTTATCTTTATATTGCTAAAATTTGAGGCGAATTCGAAAAATTACACAGAAGTTAGAAAATATTTAAGAAACCTAGTAAGAAATTGGTATACGATGGCACGAATAGTGATCTTAGACGTACAATTAATGCTAATGATCTCGCTAAATATTATGGCGTACTAATATACTGAATAATCGATTGGACAAATACTTTGATGGTTGGTATTTCCTGGGTCTTTGAAACAATAATTTATGTTATGAAATATTTTCCAATAATAAATTGTCGTTTTCTGAAGTATCAATGTTCATATTCTTAGCTGATATGGAATTTCTTAGTTATTATATGCTTGCATTTTTATTTAATGAATTTTATGAAATGTAAAAGGTAAACACATTTAGCGTGTTCGTAATGTACATGGAAATAGTATAGTTTAATATCATTAATGCCTTTGCAAGTGTGATATCTTTCAATATTCCGACGCGGACGGTTTATAACTGAAAATTTGTAACAAGAAAAGAATGTGGGACAGTAAATCGTGGCGCACTTAACCTAGTTTTTCATCGTATGATTTAAACAATATTAGCTGTGCATATAAATGATATAGGTACACGTGCGATCGCATTGTTAATTATGTATTTACTCGCATATTAATTAGATGCAATATCAATAATTCATTATTTGTTTTTGACTGACTCGTTGCTATTGAGTATTTGTGTTATTTTATTAACAATTTCGTATTAACAATTAATAAATCATCCTTTTGTTTGAATAGACATCCTATTAGCCTTTAAAAATGAATCTAAAGTTAAATTAATTAAAAATATCTTACATTTCTTTTGTAATATTTCTAGGAATAGATTTTCAGTGTCAGAAAGAGAAGTTCTTCGATATAGACGATTATACGTTTAATTTTGGGACAATTTTGTATGTTAGTCTATTAAAAGATCGTTAATGAATGATTATTTTTCATTGATATTTACGAGTCCGAGTTTTATTGTAGTAGATACATACTACCATTCTGTGTTGGCAGTATGGCCTTTTTATCGTATTTTTTATTGCTTGTGCGCGTACCTAGTAGAGATTGAATTTCTATATACCGGGTGAGCGAAAAATATGCGCTCTCTATGCGCGAATTGTATACAGGAATTTCTTATTGAAATATTATTAGAAATTTATATGTGTCATTTTATTGCTTCATCAGTTAACGACTATCCTTCAAAAATATATCGTATGTCAAAAAAAAAAAAAAAAAAAGAAAAAAAATCATTTAAAAAATGACGTGCGTAACTTTAGATAGTTGAAAAGAGTTACGTATTCGCGAACTTTCTTAGTTTAGGATATAAAACTCGATAAAACAGAACATTCTTCGTGACTGTAGTTTTAATAGTACCAGCTTGACGTAATTTTAACTTTACCTCGGGTACGAACATTTTTACCTGAGAACAATATAATGATACCTCGATGCTTCCTAATGTAACATTCTTACAAATTCGTCTATTTCTTTACATAAATTCGCTTGCTTCTGTTGCTCTTCGTTAGGAATGCTTTTCTCTTAAAATATGGTTAGATATCAGAAGCCGAGTGATTTTAACGGTCGACCGTAATTTCTTTTTATTACCAGCAATCGAATAAACAAAAAATTATGATCGACGGAGGTCAACAAATTTTATCTATCAATTAATAATACTTTGTGTAACAGAAAGAAGCTTTATCACGCTTAAATCGTTTTTTCTTCTTAAACACATACCGTTTGCACAATTCTGCGTTATTTCCAATATTCAAAAATTCAGGCGTTATATAAACATGGAATTCAAGATGGGCAAATAGAATTACTTTATTTGCATACTATTTGCGTGTACAAGTTGTTTTCATTGGTACTATTAAAAGCTTCCGTTGGCGACCGCTGCTATTGCCTTGAAAAAGCGAAACTTTGTCAACGTCGGTGAAATAATTCTCGTTCTGTGGCCATAGGTTCTCACAGTTTCCTACAAACTTCCTACAGTTTGCAGCGTACATGTGTGGTAAAACTAATTAACCAAAGTATCACAACGATGACGGTACAAATATGACCTGGTTGCAATTCAGAAATAGCGAAAAATTGGCCTCGTTCTCCTCTTTCGCAAAATCGAGGATAGCAAATTGTCGTTGAATATCGATTTATTGGCAACGCGTACAAACGGCAACGAGAGTAACAAGATTCGATACGGAACATCCTTATGGGGATTGATTTAACGCTCGTGACCTTTTTCTTTTTTTTTTAACAAAATTGGCCTTACGTTCCGACCTCCGCTATTTCCGCGTTTTGGTTTCTTTAAAAAGGAGATCTATCGACCTCGATTCCTTTCGTATCCGCGTTGGTTTCTTGACGGAGACGAAATTCAAGAGAAAATTAGACGTTTTAAATATAAAAGTGACATCGGAGAGTTTGAAATTAAAAAT
Organism: Bombus haemorrhoidalis; assembly: GCA_014825975.1. NCBI lineage: Eukaryota > Metazoa > Arthropoda > Insecta > Hymenoptera > Apidae > Bombus > Bombus haemorrhoidalis. Next base: position 4,007,401 of record CM026170.1, read on the forward strand.
TCCAATGTTTCAAATCCCTAAAGTTAAAAGCGTCGAATTTCTAAATTTCGAACTTTCAAATTTCGAAATTGCGAACCTTCGACGTTCTAAAATATAAAAATTTCATATTTTTCAAATTACAAGCTTCCAGAACAGCAGAATTTCAAAGTTGCATGGTACCAGAATCGAATATGCCAAAATTTCGAACGCTCGTGGAAAATCTCACGGAAAATTTCTTATTGTCATTGATTAGACTAATTTTAAAGAACAGCGGGTACGTCCTATTCGTGGCTTTAATTTAGCGTAGGTATAGCAACGAAGCAAGAAAATTCTGAAGCAGAGAAAGGAGAATGGACGTGCACGTTTTTCACGACGTGTTCCTTTATGCAGGATAAAAGTTATTTCTTGGTGTACGAACGTATTATAGTTATTTGCCCGTAGAGTATGCGTTCAGAAAAGTGCACAGACTGCTGCGAGAACGGGAGTAGATGCTTCCAGGAGAAAAACTGGCATGAAATATTTCAAGATGCGGCGACTATGAAAGTTTTGAACCAAGATCGTCGTCTGTGAAGCTCGAAATAGACCAGCGAAGGCTATTTCGAAGTAGAAATCGGCTTGAAAATTGGAAAAAATATTTAGTTTCTCAAACCCGTGCCAATTCGTTCTTCGTCCTTTCGCAACGAGATTCAAGAAAAATTGGTCTTTTTATTATTTGATGACGATCTAAGGGAGAATGAAGCGTATGTGATTTTCTGAGTGTACGTCACTCTCAGAAGTTTATTCAAGTAGATCGAGACGGTAGCCGATCAATATTTTTTCAATGGGACGACTAAATTTTCGTGAAAATGTTTTGAATTTTAGATGCAAAGCGAAAGGATGAAACTAGAGTCTCGGTTTGTATGCATCTTACTATCGTTTTTCTATCGCTGCAAAAGTATATGGATCGTCTAAACCTGACGTTACATATTGCTCTCCATAGATAGATCTCTACACGATTTTGTGTCGTCACTATAGGGAAAAGAGAGTTAAAAAACCGATCAATAAGTTCAGATAATTTCATTGTTTGTTTCCTTTTTTTTCATATATATATATATTTTTTTTTGTTAAATAAAATACGATATTCCTATGAAGATACCAAATGAGATTCGTTGTATGCATAAAAGAGATTTGAAGGTTGTTTAATTGATAAAGTAAAAAATTCCTAAATCATCGTTTACCTCTTTATTCTGATGTAGAACAATCGTTCGTAATAGAGCATAAAAATTAGTATTACGAAAATATCGTTGATAATATCTTCAAGATAGTTAACGAAGTTAGACCGTAATTAAATTATAATTGATTCTAATGTATTGTAATTAAACTTTCGGAACGCCAGAAAATTATATCTAACTATACGTGATTAATCGTCGATCAAAGATTTGCTGTAATTTTATCCATTCTATCGCCTTCGATTATATTTGTATCTAGAACGTTTGGTTTGAAAGGACGGGAAACCTTACATATAGACAAACGTACGTCTTTATAGTGAGTATGTGTATTATTTTGTGTATGTATGCGTGTGTTTACGAAGGACTCGGATACCTACGCGTCTCGTGGGTAATCCATCTTTTCGAGGTGGAAAAACGATCGAGGATCGTGGGAAGTGCAAAAAAAGTATTTCAAGGGCTCCTCTGCTCGTTTGCAGAATCCTGGCCACTTTTCCTTTCACATGAACCGCGGTGTCTGGCAAAGTAAGAAACCTAGCCATTTCTACGAGCAACCTGATTACCCGAATACCAGCAAAAACTTGAGAAACTAATGGGAAAGAATAGTAAAGTGACAATGAAACGGTTCGAAATATTAGTTGTGCGAATTAATTCTTTTTTCTTTTTTCTTTTTTTCGTTTTTCTTTTCTCTTCTTTTCTGAGAAATAAATTATATCACATACAGAGAATAAAGTCGTTCTACGCTTGTAATTCAATAGCTGTTGCTCGTTAAAACAGAAGCAAAAATGTGACACGATAATTCCAAGTCCGCAATTTTAACGTATCAACGTTTACAAAGTGAATTTTATCCACAGTCTTCTCAAAACGTAAATTTTCCGTCAAATTTTATTCGAATAGGTTCGCTGAAGCTCGTAATTGAAGAGGCTGTCTCCAATTACGAAACGTCGATGCATATTGTTGTTAGTTTAATGGAGCATACGATTTGGAGGCAAATTTGTAGCGTTTAGTCGCGAAAAACTTCTTTCCTTGCTCTCCTACATTTTTCCCCAGATTTTTCCGCCGTGTCTGTAAGTCACCGTGGAATTAGCTTCATTATAAAATTGAGGACGCTTTTGGAACGGTTTAAGCGTCTCGGTTAAGCGATTTCTGAGAAGCGTGCAATTATATCGCGCTGTGAGAGAGTAATTTCGATAAGCATCGATTACGAGAGACTTCTTTTTCCAGCTGCTCTTTTTTCCTCGCTTTTTGTTTCGGAAGAGACCTCGTTACAGTTTTATGATCGCGAATAGAGGAATCGTTACATAAACGCGCTGCTAGTAGACCATAAATTCACGCGAGCGTACTTTCTCGTTGTGTTTAGCCCAGAAAATTAATATTTCACTGCCATGATTATCGAATTGATGATCGAGATGGTTAAATGCAGTAAATTAGTTTGTTGCAAATTTTCTTGCAAAATATATGTGTATATATAAACGTATACATGTTTTCCCTCACTTTCTTATGAATATATTCATTTATCGCGTATTATGTATTGAAGTTATCCATTGTAGTATCATTGATATTATCTATCGTATTTTCGTAATAAATTATTTTAGTTAACGATAATATTAATAGCAATATATATAACACGTTTTTCAACACGCGTTTACACAAAAGTATGAATCCATTTTTAGATTCAGCATTTTAAGATTCAGTAAAGTATGAAACGTTGGAGATACGATATTACGATAAATACTTTTACGAATCGTCAACGCGAATTAGAGCAGTAGAAAATTGAGATATGAAGACCATGAACATCGATAATTACCAATAATGTATTACCTGTGTAAATTATTAAATTAATCTCTGATCGATCGTTCGATGCAATAACAAAGATGCGATCTGCGTACGTATTTGATGGCATTCTGCCCTTTACGTTAGCGCACGTCTGCAACCAGGAGAAATTAGAAATGCAAGTTAAATGGACAATTAGTTGATTCCGATTGCCAAACATTTTCCTGAAACGACGAGCGTTGTGGTAAACACGTAATTAGCGATTAATCAATGGTCACATCCCTGTGATTTAATGCTTCGCGGCCTCTAAAATTCAATATCTGTTAACCGATCACCGGTGCCGCCGATGCAGGAAAAGCTCTAACTCAATTTCGACGTTAATATCGCAGAAATTTCCTGCCGAATACTTGCTCGAGGGGAAACAATCACATTTTGCGGGGCATAATTTCTCGCGACCGTTGCGAACAATTTCGTCGCTGCTTCTACACGATACTCGCAAGCGTGCGACTCTCCATGCAGATAAAAATCAATTTCAGTTAGATTGTCAGAGATACTTGATGCTATTTATACGTCGCTATTGTATAATACGTTGAGTAAATTTTCTACGAAGGTCGTAGCTGTTCGGTCCTGTCAGATTTCCGTGTTCGGTTAAGAGAGAAGAATGGCTGTGATCGCAAGCCAATTTTTTTTTAAGTACACACGGAGACGACTAATGTACAAATATCTCCTAGTCTTCTTTTATTTCTCTTGTAACATCTAACTTCGTCTCGAAACTCACTTTTCGTGTCTCAATGCGCAGCTTGAAGAAGCAGTCGAAACTGGTTATCTTATTCATATGCCGAAGAATGCATCCTCTAAAGTTAGGTTCGATTAATTACGCGAAAAGAAGCGAGAGAACAGGCGGTTTGAATTATTTCCGCGAGAAAAGCATCGTAAAATGGAAATAACCCAAGCGAAGAAAGAAACGAATTTTCCTCTGGAAAATAGTTTGTTATATATCGTGAAATTTTAGTTGCATGATGGTCTGTGTGCAGCAAGAGGACGAATGACGCCGTTGAAGATTAATAGGCGTACTTTTTTATTTTTGGATGGAATATATTATAGTTCAGAGCACAGAAAGTATTTTAAGACGTGAAATATAGCTAGGAAGAGTTCGAGGTGAATAAGAATTTGTGAATGAATCGTGATATTGATAGTAGACTAGTTTACTATAAAACGAACGATATCGTAGCAAGCGAGTTTTGTAAACAGGGAAATGGTGAAAATGTTTGAAACGAGTGGCAGATGAGATAATACGTAGGTAATAATTGATACAGATTATCGTGTTTCTCGTCAGAAAATATTCGTCACAACGCAAGCGTCGGTGTTAAAAATTACGACGATTTAATAAAAATGTTAATCTAGCGATGCTAACCTATCTGATATATGAGAATTATTAATAAAGAACAAGAATTTCCTCCTTATTATTGATAAACAAGAAAAATATTCCACGAAAAAGAAATCGTGTCTAGCTTAGATTCGACTCTTGCACACTAACTATAAAGTAAACTATACGATATTGATGAAATTTGATATTTCAAAAAATTCAGGCTGGTATACGATCCATTTAATGATTTTTCTTTTTTTTTTACGAATACAAGGTATCCGTCCGAATAGAATGTTCGAAACGATCGGTTTGATGTGCTCAATAGCTTCAGATCCTTATCTGGATGTACATCTAGCAGACTTCAATGGTAAACAGTTCTGTGGAATTAGTTACAGCAGTTCAGTTTGTTAGAAACAGCTTTGAAACACAAAAACGGCCATAACTTGAAAACCAGGTCAGACAACCATTCGTATTCCACGTGAATTTCGTTTCATTGACTTTAAACGATGAACGTACCCGTGAAATGGATTTCTGGGATGGAGGAATTTTATGCAAATTCTGTATGCGCAGACCCTTATTTGAATATTTCTGACGATAGCTAGGATCTAAAACAAATTCTTGTACGATATTAAAGCGTAAGGTACGAAAAAAACAATGTCTATTTTATCTGTATATTTCGCAAATTATTAACCAGAGTCTCGTAAAACGCGTAGTAAATATTTTTGCCACGTATGATGATTTTTCAAATCCCATTTCCAATATTGCCACGAGCTTTATCAGATATCAAATATCGTGTCGCACGAACGAAAAATCATTGGAACCGGATATTTCGAAAATTACGATAAATCTGAAAGAGAGAAAGTACATTGGAAAATTCGTCGTACACGTTGGATGCATTAGAATTTTATTCCTGTGTGATATTTAAATGAAAATTCAGCGCATACGCGACACGAGAATAATGATATCACTGATCTACTTTTTTTTTCGGCGCACGAACTTATTTAAATTGCTAAGTACTTTGTAGGTGTATCCTGAGAGGTTTCGTTCATTAATCATAACTAGAAAAGTACAGCTTGAACAATTCGCGTAAATCAAAGAGATGTAATTAGCGGAAGCCTTGCGCCGACATTTTATCAGCTTGAAATTCCTGTTTCGTTAATCAATTCGATATTTCCGATAGATTCTTATCGAAATAAATGTATAAGGATTAACGAACTAATATCCGCGACGAAATAAAGGCGGAGAGAGAACTTGATCGTTGGGACATTGAAAGAATCATCGACGATTACCAAACGCCGTCCAATTTGCTTCACGCACGAGTAAACCCGCGTTATTCAGTGGAATGAAGCATCGAAGCAAAAGCTACACCTAAAAATATTTCATAGGCGTATATTTAACACTCGATCGCACCCAGACTATTCATGTTCCACCGTCGTTTCCAATGATCGAGCCAGCTATAAGAAATCAGCTGTTCGTGATGGAATATTTATTATCAGGCGACGATGAAAAATGTCGTTGGAGATGATCGCTATAATACTATAGAATATCCTAGTCACGGGACATGTAAAATGCAGAGAAAATTACTAAATTTTTCTGAAAAAACAATATCTAAATATTGGTTTCTATGATTGGTTTCTAATCTAATGATTGATTTTGCGTAGACCGTTCGCTCTCATGTTGCTCTTTTAACCTTCCGCAATACCATGCCACTTACGACTACAAGTTATCTATCTCTTTTAAACCTCGCCTGACCAAAGTTTGCTCAAACCTGTCGCGTGAATATCGTCACATACGCGTCAAACATCTTATTGTATTTACATCGACAGAGCTTTCAACGAAAGTAATTTACAGCGTCGTGCGATAATAAAATTCATTTAAGGAATGGAGTTATATTCGTATAATTTGAATTAATATCACTGAACGAACAACGTGATATAATGGAACGCGTGAAGCTATTTTATAATTAGAAAGCAATAAACGTGAAGTATATAATTATACCTGTCAGAATCGAGTAAATCCTTGCCTTCCAAAGGCTAGATCTCGTTTTATCTATTTATTTTCGTCCGGTTTTATCAATATGCTATTCTCCTAATAGCGACGAATCCGAAACCGTTCGGTAGCAGGTTCGAGTTTGTTTCAAGTAATCGGATTCGTGTCGATTGTACTATAATTACTGGGATACCCTGTACAAGACGGATACCTGCTCGTCTGATCGTCGTCGTTCGATTCAAATAAAATAGGTGGAGGCATCGCCAAGAGGTAAAAAAAAAGGAGAAAACGAAAGATTCGTAACGAAGGCAGAAGGAGGAAACAAAGAATGCGAACCGAATGGGTCGACGTTCAAAGACATGGGAGGAGTTACGTGACAAGACCTAGTTCAGATTGTCTTCAGGCTAATCACGAGTAATTAACTGAAACGAGGTTAGGATATTAAACTCACGTGGATCGCGCGGCGCTGGCTCACATGACGCAACGGCATAATGGTCTCAGCGGTGTCCGCGCGTATTCGTGAACGAGAATGCGCCGCTCGAGCGTTTCCCCGGCAATTTATCAGGAATTTTTTCCCGCGCGGTGAAGCACGTCGATGGTACCGATTATAAGGTACGCTGACACAAGACAAACGTTTCCCTTGTCTCGTGTACACTCTGGGAATTTTGCTTCATTAGCGGAAACACGGTATCGACGAGTGACGTAAACCAAAGTGTGGAAACGCGGATTCATTGTTGGTCTGGGCCAATTAAAAAATTCTACCAGTTCCACGGTGTGATCCTTTCTATCGTCCCGATCGTTATCTCTTTCGTTGCTTTTTGTTACAAGCTGTCGCGATTCTATGCGAAGCGGATGTACCTATCGAAAATATGGAATAAAAATATTTGTTCACCACGCTCCTCGTTTTCGAATCGAATCGAATTTGAAAACTTTGTTTCGTTATACCGTTCTGACCGAACGAAAGTTTGAAATTGGAACCGATACGAAGGTAACTTCGCGCCAGTGATTTACCGAGTGCGCTGAATTAGTCCCAGTACCAGCGAAACTTTTTTACAAATTTTATTCTAAATTTTAGACAGATAGTTTGCGATAGCTTTTAGCTTGCGAATACAAGAGAATTTTTTATTTCGAACACGTCGAGAGTGGCATTCAGCTATCGATATTTGCACACAGCGAATAGTTTTGACATTTCGTCACATCTCTCTTCAAGAAAAATTGGACGGTGAAGCTGAAAATTACGCTAATATCGTTCGAAAAATATCTGAATTTTTCGTTTCGTCGTATTTTTGAAATACGGTTTCCAAACTTTATTTGATTTTAGTTTATCTAATTTTAGACGCTGCGAAATAGCAAACAGTTTTAGTCGGACCAGTTCGACTTGCTTTTCTGTACGGGCACGTCCACTCTGCTGTGTTTACGTATTACGCGTGTAATGTTATGCTCAACGTAATACACACACGGAGAAAGTAACAAGTTTGCCATAATTGCCGATTTCCCTATTCCGGAATGAAAGGAGGTTAAGGTTGATCGGTGATCGAATAGGTCCGCAGAGGTCCGTTCAATCGGTTTCCTTTTCATGGTTCCCCATAATCGTTGCATAATCCCACGACGACTTTGTTTTCGGCTTTTGGGTATCTCTTTCCAATGATCTAGGAAATTTCATGTACCTACGTATCGAATTTATATTTTTGTGCAACTTGCAGCATTTTCTTTTTCTCTTTTACCGCGTCGTTTTTTGATAATTTAAGGATGCAATACGAGAAAGACACATACTATTAGGATAGCATAAATTTATCGTAAACAATATTTTCGAAACATTGCATATTGAATCGTGTTACTTAAAATGATAATAAATTTAGACGAATGGCAATTACCAGCAAAATTCTTTTTATTATACCATACTCTTTCTTACATTCGTTCATATTTTATTTTCATTCTCAATAAATTCTCTTGTGTATGTAGCAGGCTGGAGTTTGACGAGAAAGTAAATGAAATTTTGCAAGTAAATTTTGAACGTTACAGATCATCCGATCGTTCTTTTCGTATTCGTAACGTGTAAAATTACAAGAGGGGTTTATAATCTATAATTTGTCACCTGTTTATTCGCTAATATTATTAGGCAGTAAACGATTGTGCAAGAGGATCGAGCTAATAAAATTAAGACGTTCAATACGAACTTCCGTTGAATCAATCACCACCGTCGTAAAATCATGAAAGTTACGTTTCGCCAGAAATCAAAAGTTTTATGAATATTACAAAGATATTCCTCGACGATAGAGTAGTTTCGTAAATCTTTAGAAACGATGAATTTAAAAGCAATGTATTTTCGGTATTCTCTCCAACTTTGAATTTTTCAGTTTCTGCGTAGCCTTAGTTTCGATCAAACTAACCATCTTCGTCGTAAAATCATGGGAGCAACGTTACGCCAAACGATTCTCGTAAAATCTGGCGTTGAACGAACGAAAAGTGACACGCAGAGGCAGTCACATGTCTGTGAAATAAAAAGTAGGCGGGTCTTCTCCAGACTCGGATAGAAAAATTCGGTTTACAAGCGATCAGTCATCGTACGGTCGCTCTATAGTCTCGACGAAGGTGTAGCGTTCGATGTCTCGCAGCGTTGTCCAGATCGTCGAATAGCGTGAATCGTCTCGATTAAACAATAAATATTTAAACGAATCGTGATATTGCACAGTGTGTATTGCAGCGTGTTGTAACGGTGGGCGTGATATTCCATGTATACGTTTGAGTGACACAGTTTGCTCCTTATCTTTTGTATATACGTGTACTGCGACAAAAGTCGACAATGATAGTTCGAAGAAACGCTTTGGTGTAACAAGTGAGATACATACGGTTTGGTGAGTTTAATTTAAGAACTACGTATAAACGTGGAAGTGGTAAATTCCCTGTTTCTTCTTCCCTTGTGAAACATTTGTAACCTGACCATGTTTTCGTTTTTATTAATCATAATAAATTCTGCACGAATTCTTTTATTAATCGCCTTAATGAAAGCGTTTATATTTTCTGCGAAACATTTTCACAATTCGTCCATTTCGTTGTTTCAAATTATCGCAATTCGCTCGTCTCGACAGTTTTTATTTCGAATTACATATTTTAATTCACTCGTCTCGTTATCTCCAAAATTGTCGAACCTTTTTAAGGTAATTGCACCTGATATCGAACGTTGCTCTTACGCGTATTTTCATGACAGAATATTATTTACCTTCGTAACACGGTAAAACATCGTGAAAAGGAAAATTTACGCGAAGCGTAAATGTAACACGAGAACGTATCATCGATTTAATTTTCACATTTCGGTGTTTCTGCGTCACGAACGTGATCAATCGACCATTTGGTGCTATTTTTCTCGAGAATAATGTCGCTCGTCCGTTTAAGGAAAGAAGCCAATTTACAAAGTTTCGCGAGGTCTGCTTTTTTGGCTATCTATATATTTCATTATTCGCCTGGGCTGTCCGAATCAATATTAACAATAATAACCGCTTCGATGGAATTTTTGGAATCCTGCTTCTGGTTTCTGTCTTTGTCGCAGAAATTATTTACAAGATACTTACTTTTATTATTCATAAAAGTAACTCGTATTCTCGTTGCGATAATTTTATCAAATTTTATCATTTTATAGCTTGATGGGAACTGCCTCGCTACTTTGTAGAGGAATTGAGATATTTAATACTCGAAATGGAATATTCTACTGTTCCGAGTTCTAGAACATTTCAGAAACTTGCTAACCGTATGGAATCTCGTATTTCACGCCGAATTTCATCCGAAAGACGTTCGATCCTCGACTATATCCTCTTCTCATTACCTAAGTGCACGTATTTCACCCGTTTGAAAATCGATTTTCAGCAAATCGTAGTCAAACGTTATTCTACGATTTCGAGTGCGCCAGCTATCTGTATTCTGTTTATATTCCGAGTTTTACTTTTGTATCGGGAAATGAGACATATTGTAAGTATTGTCGTATTTATAATTCCTCCGTTCTATCCTCGATAAAAGTCCTAATAAGATTCCTAAAAAAAAAAAAAAACGTCGTAGACTTTCTAAAAAGAACGGAACTTCAGATCAATTTTACCAAACAACGAAATACATTTGTCGTTTATAAAATTAATCGAAGCAAATTATAATAGAATCGTTACTCGTTAATGTCCCGTGCCTGTGTTACTTACGTACGGTGTACGTATTTTCGCTAGTTAACTACGTTCAAAACCGGCGATTTGACTAGAAAACTCGGAATGCTGGACGACGTATTCGAACGACCACTGGAACTCGCCTATACCAGTCGCGCTCACTCTGTCAGAGAAAGTCACTGGTTGCCGTAATCCACTGTTTTCTCTCGGCAATTCCGTCGTAGGTCGAGGTTGAGGATAATTTATCGGATGGCTGTGTACGCGAGCTGAAAATCGATGCCTGGAATCGATGGAGTAATAGCGACTGTAGATGAAAAATCGCAGATGGAATATCATCGAACCAGAGTGAGAGAGCCGGGATGGAATTTTTCATTGAGAAAAGACACATATGTAGATAGATAGAAAATTTGGAACGTTATTCGATCGTAAGGAAATAACAGCGATCGTTTATATGCACGAGTGTCGCGCGAATTCGCTCGAAATGGTAGTCATAAAATGGTAACGGTGACGATGGTTATACGGTCGAAATGGACGTATGGCCGACACGATCGTCGTTAAGAATGAAATGTTACCGGACCGTTACAATGACAACGTTTAAATAACGCCAGTGAAGTTTTCCGCGTAAAGTTAATTAATCGCCACGTTTAATTCCGTGGGCTCAGCGCTGTTCCATTCGAATTCGCCTGTCTCTCCGTCTTTCTACGAATGGCGTAGACATCGCGAGCTGCCGCGCTGGGCTCATTTTGCAGTTTGAATTCCGAATTGTTGAACTTTATTGTTGCTTCGCAGAAAGATAGCAGTTTATTTGCATCGTAATCTTGCAATCTAAGAAATAATAAGAAAATCTCGAATTTTAACTTTTGGACTCTTAGGGTTCTCTGATTCTTTGATTCTCGCGTTCCTCACTTTGGTTCTATGGATGTAGCAAATACAGTGATCTACGGATATCTTTTGTAGCTATTGTATTTGGTCTGTAAATCACGTTACGGGCGATAACATTACAAAGCGAGAGATTAATTAAACAACGGTCGATCATATGGCTCGCCAGAGTCCTTCAGTCGACCTATGAAGAAAAGAAATGTCGAAGCTCAGCGGGGTAGCTTGGTGTTAAAAATAATTCGAACAACTGTCGAAGAGGGAAGGAAGGTAAAGGGCCTCCCACGTTATTTCACGAGCACCTACTCGAGAATCTCGCACGACTCTGGCATTAGGTTGCTACATGTGAAATATTATTCCCATGGTAAAACTTTAAGCACAGCGTGGCTTCTTTAAAAGGTGTCATAAATTTCACAAATCAAGAAACTGAAACGAGGATAAAAATAGAGTAGAGGGAATAGATATAACGTGAGAAAAAGTGTTTGTTTTAGAAACATGTTCTGGTCTCGATACTCGGTATCGGTTAATTATTTAATTCACGGTATTTTCGAGCGACAAGACACGAAGGATATTGCGATTCTTTGGAAGAATATTTGCTCCTTCAAAAATATCGCGTTTGAGCAATTATCGCTCATTAGGGAACTTTACGCGTCTCGTCCTCGCTTCTTTAATAAACTTGTAGAAGAGATTAAAAATGGATTATACTTGGGTCAATGATAATCGAATCTCTCGTTTATCAGAAATTCTTCCCGATATTCCTATATTTTGCCATTCTACTCCGTAAGCTAATTTACTGCTACGTTTACTGGCGTAAAATGAGATCAATCAGTTTGGTGAATTTTCTATTAATCTTTTTTCGCTTAAACGATTAATTTGCAAGAATATTCTTTATAGCGTGCATAAGCCAATTAAATTAACGGAATGTCTATCCCGTACGATCTACCATTCAGGTCGGACCTATCATTAACCTAATTAAAACTGTACATTTGACACGGATAAAATGTATCGCTGGTTACGTAACTACGCTCTCATTCATAAGCATTAAAAGATGGTCGCAGAAAATGAAACATCGTTAAGAAACCGTTGCTTGGACTTTCAACACATTTTTTACGGGATCCTGTTTCGGCATAGAAACACTTATCTATTATGCCTTTCTTGACGGAGTAAATAGAAAGAAAGAAATCAGTTACGATAATTTATAATAGAGAAAAGTGGGACATGGAAATTATCGTTTTCACTGGAAGCTTGAAAAAAGCAAAAAGAAAGTAATTATTTTTCTTAAGCTCCACTCGGATACGTTGCGTGTAATCTTTTATCTTCGTGGCAGTTGTATCGTTATGATTTACGACCGGATAGATAAAGTGTTTCACGCGTTGCTTGTGTTTCGTCTTGCGACTAGCCTGATCGAGAGAACAGAATTTACGCTGGCGCTTAGAAGCTACGCGTACGCATAAATTGCAGAGAAGTTTATGGGGAATAAAAAAAAAAAAGACGATACCCGGGTACCTGGGATCTGCGTATGGGTAAAACCAACTCTCACGATTCCTAGGAGAAAGTGGTAAATGCTGTCTTTCATCGCGAGCTTGAGATGGATACGTAAGACTTTGCACGTGAAAATCAACGCCGATTAATGAAAACGTAACACTTGGTTTATGCCACGAACCGTGATGAAAGGCGAGTTAATTGGAAGCTTCTATTAGAGATCGAGATACGTAGAATATTACGTACAGCAGTCGTAAACATTAAGTTGTACAACTTGTTGTGTATCGTTTAATACGATTTACACGCTACGAAATAATTATGGATATCTTTCTTCTTATTGAAACTCCTACCACCGTGCAAGAGTACATGCTGTTATTAATCGAAAGAAGAAAACGTTCTTTCGCAAGCTTTGAAGCAATTTCTTCGAGCGGGCAGAAGGAAAATTAAAACGATTGATCGCATAATGTTCTAAATGTTAGACTTGAAAAGATTTTAGCACCGCTGCTTTTCTTTCTCTTTTTTTTTAGAATGATTACTTCTGTCGATCGCACAATGGTTCAGATACGATATCGATATTCGAAGCTTTAGATCGCTCGCTATTCCAAAGCGAAAGAGGGAAATATAACAACGATTCTGAGATACGTTTTAGTTATTGGATCAATTCGATAATTCCACGATCTCTTATTGCAGATACGCGCATTCCAGAAAGATAGAACATTTATACCTCGCAGAGAGAATAATAGGAAAAAAGAATGGGGATATCCTTTAACCCGGAATAGCAGAAACAAGTCTGCCGAAGCTGGTTTCAACGGCGAACGTTAATTATCATCGATCGTTCGCGTATCTTTTCTATAACGAGTTGTAGCCAACTACGCAAATGAAACAGTATTTTGGTTGAATTGACGTCGATACGATAAGCGGACCCGCGTGCCACGTACAAACGCCTATAAAGCACTATAAGGTTGGCAGACTGGGCCGCATAATTTCGCCTGGCACCGCAAGACATTGCGATCAGGAATTAGCATTGTAACAGCATTATACAGAGCATTCTGGCGAGTTTCCAAAGGCACCGAAAACCCTTGATAGAGTGCACGTACACCGATCAAAGAAAGCGAATAGAGTATAAATTCGCAAAGCGTGGGCCAGCAGCTGATTTTAGGTGGATTACGTTAAATATTAAAATAAGAGAGTAATTGGCATGTTCGTTAGGACAGGCATTTACCTATCGAGGATCGTATATAGGCTTTGTGAAAAGGAACATGACAAGCATCTTTGCGAGGAACAGAATGATAATTTGCGATAAACGTCGCAGGCTGTCCGCTCGATATTTGGGCTACCACTATTATTACGACGAGTTCAACGAAATCTTATCAACGAAATTCTTCCGATATTCGTAACGTATAAATTCTATCGATTTCTTCAACGAAGAGATAAATTCGATTTGCGAAGAAGCTGTGTTTCCCGTTTCGCAGTATACACATCTTTTAATCGCTTAATTAGCTTCGTTCGTATCTTCGGCGAAACGAGAGTTCATCGTAATCGTTTAATAGAAGATAATATAATCGTTGCTTGTTAATTCTCTCAACTATCGCCACCGTCCAATTACATCTTCGATTTATAATACGAACTTCGTCTCGGTATCTTTTTTATCGTGACTCATTCATGTTCGATGGTAATGTCACACGGAAGCGACTCGACCAATGCTTTACAGTTATATTCCTCGTTTATTTTGGTACGTTTGAGGTCTCATTGAGCGCCGCCGCTTGATTCACTCGGTAAGAATTTTTCCTTCAAATTCAGGCCGATGTAACTGTTAGTCTCCAGGCGAAGGTAGCTGATATTTTCATACAAGCTTTCCCTCGTACCTGAACATATCGGATTTTCAAATCCACGGAAGACAAAGTAGCGTCCGTTACACGATAATTTCATTCCCACTCATTTCACGGATCTCGCTGTAATCAATGTAATTCCACCGTTAAGAGAATTAATGCGACGATAATTCTACAAATTCGTAATCGCAAGGAAACGACAAAACGTCGAAATTGCCACGTATCGTAACTTGTCGTAATCTACTCGATCGTTTTAATTGGAACGTAAATAAGCGATCTATGTAATTTTCTCTGGAAAAAAGCCGAATATTAACGACACATCGTCGACTACACGGTGCATTTTATTGTAATTATCCGTCGACCGTAGAAAGAACCAGACGAGATCTTCCTCCTCGTACCATTAATTATCCTTGGTCTTTTTTTTTTCGACTTATCGTACGTAACGAGTGGAGCTGTCGATACCAGAGTGAAGAAATACGATTGTTTACCCGCTATTCTACGTTCAATTTCGCTATCGCGTAATTCACGCGGACAGTTCCCGCTATTTTGTCGTTATTCCGTCGCGAGATATCGCGAGCTAGAAAAATCATTTGCATTATTTGGATATTTGTTGTTATCGCTTGAAACGAGCTTTCATCAGCTCCGTAAATCAGTCTCATGCGCGTCAAAATTTCGTAGCTTCCTATGGCGACTGTGTACTGCGCAAACACAGGCTGAAAGATACGATTCTATATCGATTGCCTTAGAAACGAGTATATACAACATAATGAATCGAATGTGTAATCGTGTTTGCGGCACACGTGATTTGTATAATACGTATTTACAAACGTCCTTGCTTGCAGGTCAGACTTTTTTCATGCTTTAACGTCAATCGTATCTTTGTAAACGATGATTGGACAAGAATTTAATCGGACATTACGACTGCTCGAGACTTTCTAAAGCAGAGCGATATTTGTCGAAGGTTGTGATTTCGAGCGAGCGTTTCGACGAGTCGTTAACAACGCGTAGTACAACGATTCGTGCAACTGTGAACAATCGATGAAGAAAACGATCCGTCTTATCCGTGTATCCCTTAAAATTGTACAACCTCGGATGCTTTCAACAGACCCGTCACTTTACAGAAAATATAGTCGACAGTAACAATAAACCGTATTCTTTCATATCCTTGGCATACCGACGTGTTCGAAAACTGTGTTTCATCTGACAACGAAATCGGTGTTGTTGCAAGGGTTATTATCAGAACGTCCTCCATCGGCTTTCGTTTCCTTCGGACGCGTTGTTCAACGTTTCAGCATAAGGGAGACGCGTTTCTTTATTTATAACCAATCTCGAATATACAAGGAACGAGACGCACTCAAGGATGATAATAAATTTCATCTCCATTGACCTCGCGTTAACCAGTGATATATTTTATGACAAAAGCGAATGTACAAACAGATCGAGCCATTATTAATTGCGCTTGTGTGACAAAAAGATAGAAACGAGTAACGAGGAAAGTTGAGATTAATGGAAGCATAGCAGCAGATATAAGAATTAAACGAACAAATATTTCTACCGATCGTATTTCTGTTTTACTCCGCTGTATACTACTGGATATTCGAACTTTTAGGTTGCCATCGAAGTTCAGAACATTTCGCTAACTAACAAGGACAGAATTGGTGCTAAATCGCTTAAAAGCATCAGTATGTAACCTCGCTGGTATCCTCTACCCCTAGTTCTACGTCTTTTTCAAAGCTCCACGCAATTATATTACATACCTTTCAATCGCTCGAGGCAACAAAAACATCACACGCGGCGACAAATCTAATCGCGTCCATCGAATCTTTCCATCGATTACACACAGAGATTAATCTTTTTTCACAACAATGCATGTTAGCAACAAGCGTCTTCTAACTCGTAAAAGCATAAATATCCTGTAGCTATAAAGGTTTCCAGACTTCGTTCAAATTTTACCGATACGATCGATCACGATAGTCGTCGCATCTCGTTACGGTAAACGAAAACGAGATACAAAAATATAAAACACGCACAATAGCGTACGAGTTCCCGCGAATCGCTGTTATTCGCCATATCGCGAATCTGAACGTTGCTTCCAGACGAACATCGTCGCGAGCGAAACGAATGCTCGCAGCATCTACGAATAGAACCGAGTCGCGAAGGTCGGATCACAAAGCGAAGAAAGCGTGTTCACCGGGGGAAATCCTTGGGGGGAAAAAACACCGTACCGTTATGGAAACGTTATCTCGGCCCTTATCCGATCCGAATAAGCGGAATTATGGTTGTTTTCCCATTCAGTGCCGATCTAATCCGCTTAACCTGGCAAGAGAATCAACGGGCAGAGTTACGATGTCCGCTTGAGAAGTCAGGAACGTTAAGGCACGGAGTCAAACGGTTCTTTCGTCGTGTTTGTACCTGTGTCCTCGTTATCCTGCCCGCGGCTCTCTATGTAGGTGTTTCCTGCGATACGATCATCGAGATACACACAGATCTGCCTTTGATTTCCAAGGAAAGCCTGGTTTCTGTGCGACCCGAAACGGAGGGAACAGGTCAACCGCTGGGAACAAACTGTCTGATCTTAAGATTCTTTAGGACTATTTCTTACTTAACGCGTTTCTTCTTTTTCTTTTCTTTTTTTTTTTTTCTTTTTTTCTTTTTCCTTTTCCGAGAACAATGTAGTTTGAAGAAAATATTTGTACTTGCGCTGGCCTGTTTTCTAATCTTGCCCACGTTCCTATGCATTCCTCCGTAAGATTGTATACTTGAAAATTCCGTTATCACATATTCGTGAGATTAGATGACCTATCTGTGATTCGTCATTCGATCGTGTCAGTAGCAGTGGAATTACTAAATAGCCTAAAACCAACATTTTTCTAGAAATATTATTATATTCGAATGATTTTTTTTTTATAAAACATATAGACGAAAGCTTGCTTTGCCCTTGCGTCGTGTACTTTTTCGTATAACCTTCCATTTTGGTATCTCTGATACAAGTTTCATACTTCGATCGTAGTTCGAGTATCAATACGTTGCGCCTTGGAACTCAAGGAACAAAGAAATGACAAACATATTTTTATAAGATCTTCGGTAACGATCGACTCCTCTCAGTACCGATCGTCCTCTTTTAGTTTTTCGTTCTTTAAAATACCTGGTCGATATCGTCGTGGAGCGTGTTCGCCTATGTGCTCGATCGTTTAACAGCTTCGAGTGCTACAGACAATAGTAAGAGCAGTAAAAGAAGAGACGCACTCTGTTTCACAATGTAAAATCCCTCGACTTTCGAATTCAGTGACGCTCGCGATGCCAATTCGATTACGTCAATGAGTCCTAGCACACCTTGCGCAATAGCACTCGAAAGGAACGGTTTGAAGAACGATACTCGCAGCCGGTTCTGTCTTCAGCTTGATTTCCTGTGTACACGTAATATTTTATGTATAGCAACAAGATTGCAAACACTATACTCGTGTAAAATTAAGGAAGCCACATGGAAACCTGGTTGGGTCTGCCCCGTTCTCAGAATCAGCCGAACTGTCGACAATTTTTATTGCTCGATCGATCGAACCGATCAACGCTCACGTCGATACGAGTATAAGATAGTATTCTAGATTGGTTTTCTCTTTTCTAGATTATCGAAGCGAGATGAATGTTATTCAGGTGACGCGATCGTAACGGGCTGAATATGCTTTCTAGAATTTCGCTCGCGAATCGGATCGTTCTACGTAGTACTTGGGCAAGAAATCGTTACCAGATTGTGAACGTTTATGCAAATGTTTGCGAATACTCGTTTAGAGGAAACTGTAGAGAAAGAAACACGAAACGTAAAATATAATGTTACTCGTTAATGACGCTACTTATCCTTAATAAACCCGATAGCTTTTCAATCTCTCGCTGCTTGGATACTCGCGAGTTAAATGTTTTTCGGGTTTGCTGCGAAGATGATTTAACGTAGTAAACAAATTCATACAATTCGCAAGAAACGAAATAGAAAAATATCAAGGACGATAACAGGTACATATATCCGTGTAAAATTTTCTGTCCAAAATAATCTTGCAAACAATGTTGCAAAGTACTCTTTTACAAATTCCTACGGCAAGCGTCAGTCGTAAGTGACCCAGTGGTAAGAAGAATACTAAGATTTTCCAAAAACTGATGTCCCACTTTGTCGCTCGTTCGAACCGCCTACGAAGCGACAGGCAAGTCACATTCAGAATTTGCGATCCATCTAGAAACGTTTTATACGCGTGACCTCGTTATCCTGCCCACGATTTCTTCGAGCGGGCTCGAGTTTCCTACAGAACGATCCCGGTGATTACGCTCTCTGAACTCGATCTCACAGTCTACAGCGACCGACCTCGCTCTCTTCCAGATTCTAACGCCCTACCGGGGCTCGATGTTAATTTTACAGCAGCAGTTTACAGCGTTCGATCCGTGTAGCGCGTACAATAGCTGGTCGAAAGATGATCAGTCGTGTAAATTGGTGACAGTGGACAGTTTTTATCTCGTTCTTCGATAACCAACCGTATTTTGTAATACAAAGAAGAAGCTGGTTATGGTATGGGAGGAAAATGAATAAGAAGGATGCGGAGGAGATTGGAGTTGATACGTTTAACTGAGCGGTAGACTGCCTATCTTTATGCATTTATGCAAAATTGAAAAATGCAAAAATCCGCAGGATGCGCGTAATGCACGAAGATGTATAAAATACGCAAAAAGGAGTGGACGGTATAGCGGATTCGATGGATAAAACGAATTCATGGCCTAGTAATTTGAGATTCGAGCTTTTACAAGTTGATGCCGCTCGGTTTGCAGCATTCTTAAGGCAATTATTAAACAACGCGATAAAGAGATAACGATACGATCATGAAATCCTACAATAGGAGTAAAATTTTGTAAATTTTGTCCATCTCATATCGCAGAGATTCGATATATTTCATACGTTACTGTTAGTAAAAGTCGAAACTTACACAAAATTCTCAAGCATCGAATATACGTATTTTTCTTAAGACAACGTTACGTTTATACAATTTTCGTGTATTATTCCGCTGCTTCGTGTTCGACGAGTTAACCATCCCTTACGAACTACGTATATATTTAGTTACCCCGTACCAACTAGAACGCAGGAAACTTGTATCTACCAATTAATCAAACGGTTCTCGCTCTCTCTCTCTCTCTCTCTTTCTCTCTCTCCCCCCGAGGTTAATGTATTTCGAAGAAGGATGAATTGGCAGCGATGAAATATGGTGTTCCTAGTTTGAACGGTGGAATCTCATTCGTATTCGTTGCATATGGCCCGTATTAACAGCGGCGATGGTTTTTGCTTGGTTGCTAATGAAGAGGTTTCAGTAGCCCGTGTAATCGTACGGAGCGCAGCCTCATTTTCCGGCACGTGTTCCTCGAGGAAGTGATTTTATATTTAGAGTCACATCAAACGAGCCGTTTACTCGACAAGTCCACCATTTACAGTCCAGAATATAGTGACTCAGTTCATGCGGAGCCAGTCGAAGTTATATGGACCGTTTCTGATTCATCCTGCAAGTAGAACAGTGACTCTTGATGCGAGATCTGCGACGAGACCGCGAAGCGACGTATCCCAATCCTTCTTCGTGCATGCTTCGTTTCGACCGCCTCTAATAAAGATTTCGATATTCTCGTGAAAAGTTCCATTTCTAGTCGACAAAGTTCCGAGAAACGACGTATATAAAATGAATGGGCGTTTCGAATAAAAAAGTACCGAAATCTATTCATAATTCCATCCCTTCTACGTTACGCTAAGTTAGATATAAATCGGTGTTTTCCAATCTTTTTTTGAATCCTGCTTCACCTCGGTGTCTTAAAAACTTCGATAGCCTCTCTAACGTAACAGTCCATCGAGTTCTGAGAGAGTACGGTATAAGTAGGTACTTGAAATAATGAAAAGAGGAGCGATAGAAAAAAGTAGCTAAAAGTGTTTTTCGTTTGATTGTCCTCGACGAGTATAAATTTGAAGAATACGAGAGACTATGTTGTTTGTATTTTTCGACTGTGAAACGAGCCCGATACGATTCGTCCTATTCGAATTAACAATAGCGCAGCTTGTGCTTAATCAGGAGACCAATTATTTGATATTTGCCAATACCATCTAATGACAAAATCCTCGATCGCTTAGTTGCCAACCTAATACATGTAAAAACACCACATAAAAGAACACCTGCCGGCGTAAAAAGCAATCGCGATTTTTTCATGTCGGTGACCAAGGTAACGAATGCGACGTAATTTTCTAGCTGTGGGATTTGTTATTGAATTTCCGAGGAATAAGTAAATAATAAGTAAATAATAAGTAAATAATAAGTAAATAATCGAACCGCGGAAAAGTTGAATTGGAAGGAAACTCGAGTGGTGATACGTTGAACGAAGTAAGGAAAGTCATATTTGATAATAAAATAATACGTAACGATTCGGCGATATGACGACGCTTACTCGAAGCTCTAGTACTCCTGATTCTCCTGAAAATTTCTTGGTAAATATCGAATTGTCGTAAGTTTACTAACGATAGTTTCGAATTACGTAAGAACGTCTCGTTGAAATTGCTACAATTTTTCAACGAAGGTAACCTGGACGCGATCGATATAAAAATCACAAAGGTCTTCGATACCGTTCACTGGCTAAAAATAGGAAGCGTATTGTTCGTGTTATTCAGGTCATTAATCAATTGAAACTATCGGCGATAGAAAAGGCAGCTTAATGAAAAAACGTTCGCTCCATTGACAGATCTGCTTGCTTATCAGCTGATCGGCGAGTAATTCAAGTTCAGAAACGAGCTGGAATATTATTCCGATTCTTAATCGCGATTGCGTGTACGAACGTTGTACAATTAATTGCCAGGGTATTCTTTCGGAGTACTCCGCCTCGGTATGAGAAACGAAACGAAACAATCGATTATGTCGTACAGCGTGATGAATCAAAAAAGAAATACACAGTTGGGCCGCGAATTTCCTTTCAATCAAAAGGATAAATTATACTTAATCGTGGAGAATGCGTGCGATCGAGCATAATTTGTTAGACTTTGCCACATCTAAATAATTCAAATCTAGATCTAAATAATTGCAATTAATACACCGTATGATGTACAGTACGTGTAATCATAGATTTAGGATCATCGCGATGAATCGAATCGCAATTGTACACGAAAGATTCTATTATTTAAACTGTTATAAGTAACCTCGCATGGTTTTGAGAGATTAATATATTACAAACGAATAAATTCGTTTCGAAACCGGCTAAGCGTCTAGGTAGACGAAAATAAAGAGATGTAAGGTTACTTTGAAATATTTGAGGTACGTATATTTAGACAACACTTGCGTCTATTATAAGATGTTCCACTTGAACGGAGCAAGTTCATATTTTCGAATTGCCTCGATCACGTTCGTTTGAAAAAAAAAAAAAAAAAAAAAAAAAAAAAAGTACAGTGACTGTGCGTACAACAAAAAACATCGAGAAAGTAAACGTCGTTCCTCCCTATGCACCTTACAACTCCATATTTATTACTATCGACTCGTCGAACAAGTACGTATTTGCATGGAAAGTTTCACCCCTATCCAACGTATACCAAGAATCACCTAAAATCCCCTTTCATTTCAAACCCTTTATGATTACTTACAATTTTTATTCATCGAAATCAACGCCTATCTGCCACCAAATATCCAATTATCCTCTACCAATCACCCTGGCGGTCATTTTTCCACGAACTTTCGTACCTATTTCCATAGAAGCTGTCGCAGAACACACACGGGTCACGCATAGTCCTTTTCCAAACGAAGATAAAATAGCGGATAGTATGCACAGTTGAAGCTCGTTTCAACAACTCGAAAGCCCTTTACCTATTCGATTATTATTTACCCGACTTCAAATTTAACGTTCTTACAAATTCCTACTTTCAACCCCATCGATCCAGTCTCGTTTTGTCCTTGGTACATCGAGTTGCTACTTTCTACACGTTCCTTCGATTTCCAAACGACCGGTAAGTACGCGCGTCCGTATTATGTAAATTTAACGCAGAATTTTCTACGACTCTTCGGTTTTGTATAAGAAAAACGCAAGTATCTCGTACCCGCTAAAAACCGAAGAATACGCGACAGCAAAATTCACGCACGTCAATACGCCAAATTTGAAAAGGAATCCGAGCGTCGGCGGTTTAATCGAAACGGGAGTTGAATCGAAAGTCGACTCGATTCATTTCGCACGATTCTTCCAATTGGAACGACTCGAATTCCAGCAATTTGACTAATTCCACCGAGCTTTTGGATTTGTCCCGCGGCGTGAAACGTTTTACAAGCGATTGTTAAGAATGTCGTGTTGCATCGGGACGCGGTTTGCGCACTTGCGATCGCGGTGATTCATCACGGAGTCAATATGTCCGGTGAGCCGGGCATTGCGTTCGTTTCGGTACATGGGACAGGTATACGATTCGATCTATATAAAGCCAGCAGGCTGTCGCATTATATTTTTCTGCAGTACCGTATAGCGGTATATTATCGCGCTGCCAAAAGTTTCCGGCGGCCCCGAACATATACCGGGTGTCGTAAGGCGTCTCGAGCTCGACCTTAACCTAACATACCTCGAATCTTCCGTTTGGTTGACAAAGGTGGAGGAAACTTTCGCGAACGTTCGAATTAAGTAATTAGAGAAGTTTCCTTTCGCGATAAGATAATTGGAGTTGTTAGTCGCGAGATCCGTTCGATTCGATCTCCGGTGCCGAAAAACGCGTTCGAAAAATTGGATTCTCGTTACGTCATTAGGTGTACGTTGAAAGATACTTATTCTAGAAGTTCTTGGCGTACAAATCTATTTTTGTAGTAAGGAGATTGTATAAAGAGATTTTTATAATAGTATCGGTAGTCGAGCAAAATAAATGTTATATACCGGAAAATAGGCGGATAAAGGTATAACTCACGTGAGAAATTGGATGAAATTTTTCTCAACCTAACGTTTAACCTCTATTAACAGATCACATATTTGTAAGTATTCAAGAATAGCTAGGAATCCAGATTCAAGATACAAATTTTTATTGCAGATTAAAATAATGCGATCTATTTACAGTCGAGTCAGCTACCACTAAACATGTACTAGACGCTATGCGCTTATCACGTTGATTCATAAGCACGCTCTTACCGCGAATAAAAAGCAAATATATTTAAAAATATATAATTTGTTATGTTTAGAACATCAATTTGAAAATTAACATTCGGATAAGTGGATTCTTTTTTAAGTGGATTTTAAGGGAAAATTCGTACAAGTAAAAATACTTCGAAAGAAATATATTACGTTTCAGGGGATAGACAGACAAATTATTTAGAGTGATAGCCATCAACGCAAATGCGATGCGATGCATGGTACGGGAGAGTTGCCAAAATGATACCGTTTCGCATATTTTACGTCCTATTTCTCAAGTGGTATCGGTTTCGGTACGAGCTAATATTGAAAATTGAAGCTCAACACTCGAGACATTTATATCTCTCACGCATCTAAAACTTCTAGCGCACCAAGTTTGAAAGTCCGAAAGTCTCGCGATTTTTATTCGCATAACGCTTCTTATTGCCACTCTACCATATATCGATAAATACCGACCATCTGTTGAAAGAAATTTATCATCGGAGCTCGTTTCCTACGATAATTTATTTCTACCGACAAGTAAATTACCAAATTGTAAGATCCACGTCCGCAGAAATCCACAGTTTTCTTTCAACGGAAGAAAAGATGATACAGATCGTTTTTGATCAAATATCGCAAAATTAAATGAACGCGCAGAAATAGAAGGTAAAATGCCTCGGCTACGTACTGTGCCTTGCACAGCTGCCTATTAAATTCTAAACTAAGTTACTAACGAACATTATCGTTGTAATTCGTCGGCATCGCCGCTTGCACGTAACATCGTAAAAACATCGTCGAGGAAAATAATTTCCCTGTTCAAAAGAAAATTCAATTTGTCTTCCATTTCGATCGAACATCGCGCTGCTGCTCCGCAAGAAGAATTCCACAAAGATCGAACTCCTTCAGCCAGCCAAGGAAAAAGAGGACACCGGAAACGGATCAATTTGAAAACCACGAATGGCCACCGAATGTCCAGATCCAGCCTCTAATCCACGAGCTCCTCCGTCACTCGAACGACGTTAGATTTCAATGGAACCGACCGAATCGCGAGCAGCTATCCAAGTTCTCCGTCGGAGGCTTCCTCGTTTTTGCCATTTCACCCGACAAACAATCCAACGTCACGAAGGTGGGCGGCGCGATTCTTGGCGTGTACGGCATTGTGCAGCAGTGAATCGGCCGGTGACACGCGGCGAACCTACACTGCCCGATTCTGTTCACAGGAGCCACAAAAGCGGGCATCGTGAATTCACCACCGGCCGCTTCCCGTCTTCTTTTCCGTCCTGCGGCCTTCGATTCGCCATAGATTCGATTAATCGCGTCGTTTCGAATTTATTAGCTTCCTGTTTGTCGATAAGCCTCGCGGTTCTCGATGATTAATCGCCGCCGATGGTTTTACGCGGCGGGCCTTTCAGGTTTGCGGTGTGCACGATACGCTCGTGAAATTGGGTACGACGAGGTCGTGTCGCGTGGAATTTTGGTTTTGTAGCGTCGGTGCGGTTTGGCACAGTGGAATGGTAGGTTGGAGATTTTCGCGTGATCAACGGTTTTGCGAGGCGAATCGTTCGATATGTTCCAGGTATTCGTTCGAATTGGAGGAAATTATCGAGATTGTGGAATTTTGTTTCTTCGACGAGAATCGTATGGGAACGTGGTGATTTCAGGCTTTCGGATCAATTATTTCATAACGTGTAAGTGTCTTTGGTAAACGTATAACACCGTACGAAATTTCGTGCAATCTTTTTTTTTTTTCTTTTTTTTACGTACAAACGTACAATCGTATAAAAAGATGCATAGAAACGAAAAATGTATGAAAATGTTCCAACACGCGAATAAAACCTTCTCGAGTGGACCTAGAACGAACACCAAGAAGCACACGTACACTCGCATCACGTCGATGTCCAGATAGATGAAGGAAAAACAAATCAACCTGCAATCTATGCAACAGCGTCAAATTCATGCAAGTTTAATTGCTCGATTCTGAGTTTGAGTTTGATCACGCGGTTGGAGGAAAGGTCGCGGTTGCACGTCCCTCGATCGACGTATCGGACCTGGCGGGCCGATTGCGCGCCAGCTATCGATCGACGGACGGCGAGCAGCGACGCGATATCGCGGAGGCCGCGCGCCGCGACGCCTCTATCGCGCTATGGTACGGTGTAACGAGCCATGCTCGCTATCCGTCCATCCATCCTCACGTGTGCACCCGGGGATCGAATGGTCCGTCGCGTGCTGGAAGGTCTTCAAGCAGCCGGCGATGGGTTGGGCACTAGGTCAGCGTTTCGTCCACGGGCCCACGCTCCAACGACGCCGCACGGAAATGCAACGTGGACGAAAATTTCGATTCAGTCGGTTTTTCTCTCAGTCGTTTGACTATGTCAACGTTAGTGTTGGCCCGACCAAATGAGAATCTAGAGAATGAAATTTAGAGTTCGGAAAAGGATAGAGCTATTAATTATCTGGTTCGTTTAAGCAGTTACGCGGACGAAAATTTCAACTTATTCGGATTTTTCGACTTTTCACCGTGTCAACGTCCTTCCCTACCGCCAACGACCGAGTATTTAGACAATGAGATTTAGAGTTCGGAGAAGGATAGAGATAGTAATTATCCGCTTCGTCTAAACGTAGACGGAAATTTCAATTTATTCGTTCCCTTGGTCTTATCGCAATGCCAACGTTCTTCCTTACTGCGAACAAACGAGAATCTACAGGATGAAATTTAGAGTTAGAGAAAAAGGGTAAAGCTTATTAATTATTCGTTTCGTCCTGATAATTAGATGAACGAAAGTTTCAATTTATTCGGATTTCTTGATCTTTTTACCGTGCTGACGTTATTGCTTGGTGCGATCAAATGAGAATTACAACGACGTGGCTGAAATTGATCTCTCGTTCCGCGAACTCGCGATGATCGTCGTCGCGAAAAAGCGCGATCAGAGACGACGCCGGATGTCGTGATACCGGCCCGTGCCGCGGGAATAATGGATCGACTTGGTTGCCGGGTGCACAACACAGAGAACTGGGTTACGGGGAAAAATGTTTCAGCCTGCCTGGTTAACTCCTTCGTCGATTGTTTCGTATAGTCGGACCAAGATACGGCGAGGTGTATCGTTGAATGCAAAAAAGGGCCTTGGTGCCAAAAGTAAGTTTGGTTGAAGGGTTTCTAAATACAATTAAAGTTAACGCACATGCTCAGATTGTTCTTAGTCTATCGATTATTTTGTTCGTTCGTTACTATGTACTCGAGCTACCTTGCGCTACGATATGTATATATATGTATTATGAAAGATATATTATACTTTCATCTTTTGTAGTGGTTACTGTAAAAAGTTAGTAAATCGACGAAACATTTATATGTCAAGAGGTTAAATGTTTTTTCTATAT
The DNA here is from genome assembly GCA_014825975.1 of Bombus haemorrhoidalis. NCBI lineage: Eukaryota > Metazoa > Arthropoda > Insecta > Hymenoptera > Apidae > Bombus > Bombus haemorrhoidalis. The sequence continues at coordinate 4,034,540 of CM026170.1, forward strand.
AGCGACGATGCTTGAATTTTTTGTTACTTTTATATATATATATATACAGAAAGAAATGTTAACCACTCCTAGCAGTCAGAACGAAGAGAGGAAATCGCGTGAACTCGATACAAGGCCATGATGCAACGTGATCAAACGTTTCTGCTGTGTGTGGTAATGTAGTATGTAGAGGAATGCCTGAGAGAAGACGCTAGTGCAATATAGAATTTCTTAAAGTTTGCTCTTCTAAAACGTGCATCGAATACGTAGAATGGTTATCTAGATGTTCGAACAATACATATACATATTTTACGTTCATTTAACTCAATTTAATTTTATTCTAAGCTAATTTAATACTGTAATTAATCATGTTACTACAGCATCGTGGCTGTCAAAATGATAAGATCCGGAATATAATAATCGCACAAAAAGAACTAGTAAAACGTTTCAAGAAATTCCATTCTTCTTTCTTTCTTTTTTTCTCCTTTTCTTTTTACCCATCGTTTTATACATGCCAGCTGTTCGAACGATTCGTAGTAATTTACATCGTTGAAGAATTAAATTGACATATTTCTTGCGCTCGCGTTTCTTCGTACGTAGATGATGAATAAATTCGTTCCCATTTTTGTTCTCCTAACAAGAAGGAAAGGTTGTAACTGGTAATCCGTGTAGCGATGAATAACGATGGCCGAAAAACGACGGCTCGGTTAATTCTTTAACGGTACGACCTGCAGTTCATTGCTCCTCTTCCGGTTACGTCGCGGCGGCGCGACGTTTCCGAGGGTTTAAGATCGCAAGAAGATTATTAGGTCAGGACTGGTGGCGTGAGAGTAATTCGTAATTAGCCTCTTGTCGGACGAACAATATTGAATAGACATTGTTACGAGGTTGTGCATTATTCTAATTTGTTAGCAACGAAAATTGCCAGCTGTACTTTCACTTTATTTTTTGTGTTTGGCTGTGTGAGCGTACGAGATTCGCATCGTCGAACGCTATTCTAACATTATAACGTCGAATATAATTGGTACTTGTTTGTTCAAAATTAACAAAACTCAATCAAAATCAGCCAAGTTAAAAGAAAATGAAATAAAAGTTCTTCTGCGTTGGAAATTTTATTGGCAAACTATATGGAAATTTATATAGAAAACCTTTGATCATTTTCATTCAGATTTCCAATGCAGAAGAGTTTTCATTTTCTTATTTCGTGTTCTTTCGTAACAAATGAATCAATAAAAATAGTTGAAGAAATTCTTTTAACAAAAATTTGACGCACAGAAAAGGTAGCTAGATTTTTAAGTCACGTTCGCGTTCTATCCACATTTTAAATTAATTCAATTGAATCTCTAGAAGAATCACTATCGGTATCTTTGGAAACAAATGATTTCTTGTAAAATATATAAAAGTGCGGTTGGTTCTTTTACCTCTTGTCTTTAGCTTCGCTATAAATTTTATCACTATAATCGAGAATTTTCGGTTCGATTATTTAAAGTCGTAAGTATTTCTGGTACATTTCATTCGTATAATCCGAGTCCTTATATTTCGATATATCCGATACAATGTGTGCATTTTTAGATAAAAGCACAATTTAAAATGACAACGTGGAAAAAAACATGATTGTAAAAGCTCATGCAGCAGCGATCTTTCGTGTTTTCGTACTTTACAACTTTCGGTCGTAGTATTTCTGGCGTTTTGGCAACTGCGGCTAGTCATTCTTCGTTTTGGCTGCAGTTGGTCATTGAAAACTCTCAAAGAATGAAATTCGCTATTTCAATGGAAACTCAGAGTGACGGCAGCGTTTTACGTAGAACGGAAACATGCGTTTATTCGCATCGTACGAACGCTTAATCATTTTAAAAAACGCTGTTCTTTTTGCCGCGTTATCTGTGTTTTAACGATGTTACACGCGTCAATCTTCATTTCTTGACACATATATCTCTCTCTCTCAGACGGACAAATAATTTTACGAACGAAGGAACTGTAGAAATATCTACGATATAAACTGTCAGGTTTATAGTTTAACTTTTTGGTTCTAATATCGAAATTTTCGAATTCTCCACTTTCGTAATTATTGATCATTCGCGTTTTGGTTTTCGAACTTCGAATCTCCGAATCTGCAAGTTTTCAACGTTTCAGTCTCGAATTTTCAAAATTTCTTCACCTTCGATCCTTTCTATTCGCCGCTTTCGAACAGCGAAACTCTTCGAATTTCAACGTTTCAACTCTGAACTTTGATAGTTCGCTATGTCCGGAGAAATGAAATTCGTCGAAAGAGATGTAGAGAAATAACGTATCGTAGAACGCAATTACTCGGAAGATGTCTATTTGATTGAAATTTTATCCGAACAAATTGCAAATTACTATTTAAACTAGGTATACGTATAATCGAAATGACGATCTCAAAGTATTAGGTTTCAACAATTTCTGTTTTATATTATTTTATTGAATTAAGTATGATCCATTTCTTTCTATTTCTATCGTTATGTTCGTGTGTAATTCAATAAGCAAATATAAAACAAAAAACATTGTGCGTCTTGTTATGACGCGCGAGATGGTTTATGACCGGTCCTTAGAACAATCTTTAGGTTTATTGTACGTTCTTAAAAATTACGAAGAAAGCGGGTAGTTATCTAACAGGAAAAGCGAGTGCTTACCTAACGGAAAAAGCTAGTTTTTTTCTATGAACAGTGTCGCCCATGAGCCACGTTGGTAGGAGGCTTTCTCCACCTATCTTCATTCATAAACTTGGATCATAACCAATGGGCGTCGCGGATCGTTATCCTTAACGAATCCGCTTTCTTCGTACAACAAACACAGCCACCTCGTGCTTTCCTCCGTGATAACGCAAGAACGAACTTCACTTGTTCTTTAGACTTGTTCTCTGGACTACGGAACAATCACTTGCGCTCTATACTTGATCTCTAGACTTGTTTCACAGTAACATTCGAGTAACGGTCAAAGCTCGAGTTAAAACACAGTTCGAGGAACGGAAGGAGTCAGAAGTCAAGTCAGCAGAATCGCCAAGTCGAAGACAGTCAATAGACAGAAGATAAATCATCACAACAGTCATCGTCAATACGAAACTAGTCTCAGATCGTACTCATTCGTAGTTTGACATTCCATATACGTAACATCGTATCACGTTGTTGGATCTTTGAAAATAATATCAGCGTTATATTCATTCAACCACCCTTATTATCTTAAACGAAATAAGGGATCGATCGATTATTCAAATCGTAACGGGAATTTACGACTCCCGCGGAAAAGTTCACGTCTATTATTTCCTTATAAAACGAAAGGAACTTTTCGGACAACCTAATACAATAAATGTTTGGCCAACTGTATTCGTATGGTCCGAGATCGCGATCGATCAAAGATATTGACGAATTTGCCTCTTCGTGAAAGCACAGAAACTCGATACACGATGCATCGGAAATCATTTGGAGAGACGAACGTTTTTTCCCCTCTGCCATTGCTGGGATAAAATTACTCGACCGAGTAGAATTCAAGTGCTGAAATTGGCCTGGCGAATTCAACCTGCGAGTGCTGGTTCGTCTCGTTGCCGCGTCGTTCCTTCGTTCGATTTCGCAAAAAAGCTATTGTTTCTCTTGTTAAGAGGTTTCTCTCGTCAGAGAGGGGAAAAGCCAGAGAAATTCGATGCAAGTGTCGCAGGATGTTAGCGTAACCGATCGAAAATCGTTGTTTCGTGCGATTGAAGCTTCTGCTTGTCTTCCAGTTTCTCGACAAACGATATCGCCTAATGTTTTAACTGCGTATTCCTGTGTTCTATTACTATTGTTTGTGTTTCCTCGTTCAGAGAGGATCTATCGTTTGGAATCTCTGGTCTGAATCAACGCGAACGTACTATGCTTAGTTGCGTACTAATACGACTGTTACAAAAATATTTCTACCATCGTTGCGCTTAAAAGTGTACTATTTATTTATTGGTTTATCAGCGATTCGATTGAAATAATCGATCGAACTTTATGATCTTTGCATACGATTGGTTCGTTTGGAAAAATGTTGACTTACGTTGAGCAACGATTCATTAGGAAACTAAATTTTCTTTCGTTCAACTCTCGCATCGAAATTTTTACAGTTCGTTTTGTGTCGAAAATCACATTTCGCCTGTGTTTGTTTCTTTTTTTTTTTAAAGATCGCATCGACCTACCAAGAATCATTGCCTTTAGAACACATTAGCGACTCGAAAAGGATTTTCAAAATTCGTTCTTCTATACGTAACAGTAATACGACGTAATCTGAGCGGCGGACGCGTCCGCAGCGTCGATAAATAAAAGGAGGATCGTTTGGCGAATTTAACGGTCTGGCTGGAAAGTGTTACTAAAATGAAGCAGGCACGACGTGGACGTGGTAACAGCTTTATTCGCTGCGATATTTTGACGCGGCTGCAAACACACAGCGATCGCCGGCGTTGATGTATTTGCACTCGGCTGTGTGTTTAACAATTCGATGAAAGGGAGAACGAGGGACGCTCGAAAGGACGGAGAACCGTTTTATCCGAGTTTTCAGCTCGGTTCGTTCTTTTGAAAATTTGCTCCAGTCGCGAAAACGATTTTAGTGGATACTTCTCTTTTTTTCATTTATCTCTTCCGTTTTATTTCTCTCTCGTGCCACGTTTCCTATTTCCACGTTTTATCAAAGTCTAACAAAAGTAGACGAATCGTCGATGCAATTTTTTCACGACGGTTTCAAATTCAGTTTCAGGCTTGAGCCCGTCGCTTCGATTTTTAATTTTACGACCAAAAAAAAAAAAAAAAAGACAAAAAATAAAAAAGGAAACCCTGGAGAATGAGACGACGAATCGTGTGGTTGGATGGAATTTGCGGGTACATACGTAACTCCATAACACCATAATGCTATTTGAGGTTAGAGGAGAACGAGGTGTATAACCTCGAGATATAATGCGATCAACGGTGTATAATTGGGTTTGCGACTAACGGTGATTTAGTAACGAAGATTTGACGAGGAACGAGGGAAAGTTTAATCCGTAGCACTCGACTTGTCTCTTGCATCGTACGAACAATCAATCTCGTTAGGAGATAAAAACTGCTATTTAGGAAATATGATTTTACCGATGGCGGCAATTTAGAATTGATTTACGTGCGTGATTCTATATTGCAAACATAATGTCAACGTATGTACGTAAAAATGCGATGGAACGGAACAGAGATAAGAATATACGAGTATGAAAGATTTAAATAAAAGCAAGGTCTTGTACATTATCAACGCGGGACAAAGAAAAATAATTTTACTTTGAGTCGACAGACGCACGACTGTTGTAAAATGTTGATGCAGTTTATGTAAAAATACGCTACTCCCTGTTTGGATAATAAGAGTACCTGGAAGTGCTTAAAATAAAATTTTATCACGATTCCTCGTAATGAATACCATTGACGTCAGAAAACTTTTTTTTTTTCTTTTTTTGAGATTCTTAAATATTTAACGAGTTTTATCGGAACTCGAAAAAGAATAAGATAATATAAGAGGATATCGAATAATATAGGAGTTTCGCAACTTTTATTTCTAATGCTCGAGTCACATTTATTATTACCGTGTTAATATATAATTAGAATTGTTGTTTCCAAGTTTCGAACGATAATGGAAAAAATGGAAAACATCGTTAAGCCAATAGTTTCACAAATTAGAAAAAGAGAAATATCATCTTCGCGGTAGTTATTTCTATAGTGTTTGATATCAAGAGAATTTCTGATTTGTCCCTCTCAAATATATAACGATTATAATGAATTCTCATAGCATTGGAAGACCTAACTCCTTGTACTGAGAAAATATGAAACTCGCGTATTTTAAAATATTTCTCGTTACATTTTAAATTATATATTATATTCTCATCGTAATTTTACAAAATACAGATTTCACAGAAACCGATCGTAAAGGAAAATACCCTTTTTAATGGCACGTGGCGTAATGTTGGAAACGATGTTGTAAAAAAAGGTCTTTAATATCGAAAGCGTATGGCATCTGGCTAGCATATCCTATCAGACCTGCTACTTTTTATTTCCCTCTTTATGTTTCTCAGTTTACTTCATCTCTCCTGCATATAGATTTTATAAGCGGAAATTCAAGAAACTGCTGATACTTTTTCAAACGTATCAACATCGAAAATACTTCTATTTTTTTTTTTTTTTCATCATTTAGTATCGTTAAAGTCCAACGTACACCGAAAGACATTAAAGTATAAACTTTAAAACGGATCGATTTTTTCGAAAAAGCGTAAAACTCGTTGGATGATCTCGACTAAATGGCTCCTAATAACCGTACAATGACTGTAGTTGTCCATGCATTCGTGGAAAGGCAGAAATCGAGATGTGCGTAAAAGATATAAAAATATGCAAAGTATAGCTCGCGACTAAAACAAATATCCGCGTAAATTCCGTTCCTTCTGCTATCATAGAAATATGAATTCGCGTAAAAATGTAAAGAAATATACAAGTATATAAAAAAAAAATATAAAATATTCAAAGTCGTCATAACATTTAGCGAACATTCAGCGAATAAATTCCGTTTATCCAGCTGTGTTCATAAAAAATATACATTTGCATGGACGTCCATAGCGTATTGGTAACCCATTAAAGCGATTAATACAATTGTAAACCATCGATTAAGAGAGAAAAAGAAGATTAGCTCGTAATTAGTTGATTCTTTTTCTCTTATCTTTCGTTATCCGATTTTAAGTGTATTCGCATAATAGGCCATTACCGTCGAATCTCACTGCAACACTGAATTACCGAGTTCCCGTCAAAAAAACGTCAGATTATACAATCATGTCCGTTTAATCGGTCAATCGTGTCTCATAAACTATTTTATTCCCTCTAAACAAGCTCGTTTAAAATTAACGACCGCCTCACTCGTTGCTTTGCATTTATTCCTTGCTCGTTACTCATTCTCGTAATTTATTCCAGACGAGAGATACAGAACCAATTAATCAAGAGTTAACGTTTTAGAAACAGAGCAAGAAAAGCGGAAAGCCATTGAAAAATGAGGGAGAAACGTAGTTTTTAGTATTCTTTCTTCGATGGTTAAATACGGAAAAGGATTTAGTTTAATTTAGCTCCATCTCGGCAAAATGCTGAAAAATCCTCTTCTACACCTGATAAAGATACGAGTATACGAAGATAAGAGCGAAATACGAAGAGGATTCATCGTTATATTTAAAATAAAAGAAACAAGAAGAGAGAGAGAGAGAGAGAGAGAGAGAGAGATAAAATAATATTCAACAAATAATATTTCCCGCTTCGAAGTTTAAATCGATAGAAGTACGGAGAATTTGGTGGAAATTGAGTAAAGAGCGAGGAATTAAAATACAGAATTATTTCCTGCGCTTAATAGAAAAAAGAACGCGAGAAAACGAGAAAGAAATTTTAGGAATCTCTCTCTCGATGAAGATACGATCAATGAAAATGCAAAAAAAACTCAGCTGAAACGCGATTAATAAAAGAGAAGAAACTGAAACGTTTTACGCTATATTCCAACGAACAAATTTTCCGCATCGCGTCCGTTCGCGTCTGTTTACCGTAAAGTCGATGAAAGATATAAGAACGAAGTTTGGCCGGAAGTCGATGAAGCCGTCAAAAGCTGATTGCCGTTCTAATCGCCGACGCGCTTGCTTCTGCCATACCGAGCAGCTCCTTTTAATTTATAAAATTTTTCAAATCCCCCCTCCCTCCTTTTACACTTGCCACTTCGATGTTCTTCGATTTTGTAATTTTTCCATTCTCAAAATCTCGATCGTCGAAACTTTCCGATCCCCTAAACATTAGCATAACGGATCTCTTGTTTTACTCGATCCAAACTAATATCAAAATTCATTGACATCGTCGTCAGAACATTTCAAACATAAAGGGAAATCTAACGATCTATCCATTTGCTCGTGAACGTAAAACGAACGAAATTTTTTACGCGCATCCACGCAATACATATTCGATCGCGATCGTAATCAACGTGTTATAAAAATTACGTTCTTACGTAACGCGATGACTGACAAAAGTACGTATTCTCGTTACATGCCACAATGCCGATGAATGATATTTCAGTCCGAAGTTGGCCGGAAGTGGATGTAGCGTCAACAGCTCTGATGCGGTTCTACTCGGTGGCACGCGTGCCTCGCTATACCTGCGGATCATTACGATGTATCCCTGACTTTGAATTCGTTAGCCAGCCTATGCTACACGTACGGTATACCACGCTTCAATTTTTCATCGGTACGAAATCAAGGGCGTGGCCGGTCGATAATCTAAAAACACGCTGCGAAAAATATGCTCCATGTGTGTTGGCGTGGATAGAAACGAAGCGACGGTCAACTTTCGAGGAGACGAAGTACGCGCTTGTACGCGTTCATCGGCACGCTGTTACGCAGGATGAATTTGTTTTTTAACTTGTTAATCGATCATCGATCTGTTTTCTATGTACTTCGATGTCTTGGTCGCTTGTACGCTTGTACGCGTTCGTCGGCACGCTGTTACGCAGAAGAATTTGTTTTTTAACATGTTAGTCGACGATCGATCTGTTTTCTATGTACTTTTAATACGTTCGGAGGAGCATACTCGTGGAAAGGATAAAGAGTGCCGGATGTTGATAACAGGGTGGCGTGATCTAAGGGATTAACGTAATAACGCTAACGATTTTCTTGCTCCTCTTTTCGACTGGCTTTCTTGAATATTTCCTGCAAAATTTTCTTTTACAGATTACAATCACACTTTTTTTCTGCTTTTTACATGCGGCGATAAGATACCGATAAGATATAGTATAGGATTTCGCCTCTTCTCTTTGTACAACCCGCGATGATGTCGTTACGCAGTAATAGGAGCTATTGGGTTGGCAACCGAGTGTTTGCGGATTCTGCCATTATTGACAAAATCCGCAATCACTTAGTTGCCAACCCAAAATACGGCAGTACGAGAACGCGACGTCAACACTTTACCGACCGATAGCGTATTAATCGGCTTCTTGTCGCCGACGCTTACCGACCGATAACCTACTAATCGGCTTTTTTGTCACCGACGTTTACCGACCGATACTATTTGAGCAATAATTCGTTATTTAGTACCTTGCTCAATTGCGTTGCTTTGTAAGCTCCCACGGTTTTATACCAATCTGAAAAACTTACCGTTCGCGATGAACGAAAAGAATGGTATCGGAGAGTCTAAACTAAAAGAGAACCGGCACCAGGGAGAATCTGCGAACCTGAGCTGCCGGTCGGACGTGCGTATGTTGTTGAATCGCTAGCGGTCTGTAATAAAAGTTTTTATTTTGCGAAACGTGTCTGAACCACGGTACCCTAACGTGTTTAAAATAGCGTTTGGGAATGTTCGTCTCGCGGTCGATTCGTGGGTGATACCGGTGATCGATTCGTCGTCGATCTCTTGCCGTTGATAAATAATTATCGCGAGCCTTTCGTGTTTCATCGGGATGACGAAAGTGCTTGAACAGACAAAACGAACTTGGAACGAACAAGTTGGATTAATTTTTGCCTACGATGGAGATTATTAAGGAATATAGATATTACTTTGTCTTTTTAATATAAGGAAGTTTAAAATAAAATGGCACTTGAAAATCCTTGTCTTTTATTATTCTCCAGGCATACGATTTAGACCGTTTTATCGATGTAATTAAGAACAAAGATTCGATGGATATTTTAATTTTTCACAATCATGTACGTTCGTGTTGTCAACGGAGGAATTAAGGTTGAAGCGTGGGATTCAAAGATTCAAATTCGATAACCGAAAGGTAAAAATATATAGAGTTTCAGAAATATATGACGTTCAGAAACGTCGGTGCACGTTTTTATCGTTCACGTGCAATCTGTACGGCATACTGCACGCCAGTGTTTAATAATAATGGAAATTCGCTAACGTTACGCAAATAGCAAAGTAAAACGATTCTTTCTGTGTTCGTATCGTTCGTATTAAAAATTTTTTATTTACGAAAATACTGTAGAAAGTTGATTTGTTCCACGAATGTTTTCGTTCCTTTTGTCTGCTTAACCAAAGAGCGGACGAAATCCTTAAAGACTGTCAACTGTACAAGCCAAGATGACGACGAACGTGCGACGAAGCTTGAAAACATGTGCCGTGGCCGAATAATACAAACTGACAAATAAAATTTCGCTCCGTACTTTTACCCTTTCGTTACGCGATGTCGGCACGGAAATCCGTTAAGTCGGAACTAGAGAATTCGCGTCAAATTAATCAATTCCTGCCACGATGAAACGAACCGCACGCCGTTTACGTAACGAGCTAATTGCACAAGTTAATTCGAAACTTTCGTCGTCTGGTATTCGTTGCTCTTGCGACAGGAACGACTAGGACGACAACGATTCGTTGTGGATGGACACTTCGGGAATTACAAACTGAATTATTCGGCTCGAGGTTATCTGCGAAAGTAGAATTGTTTGCGAACGGTAACATTACGATTTCTTCGGCTTCGATGGAATTACGTTGGGTTTTGCGTCGATTAATTTTACGACTGTTTAAGGCAGTCCGAGATGCTGGAAAGTGAAATACTTTCCTCCATACTTAAGACGTTTAGACGTTAGAACGACACGTTCTAATTGCGTAACGAGCGAACACGTTCAATTAAAAAAGAGAATGACGAAGAGGAGATCGACGAACGCCAGAGACAAAGAATATCACGGTTGTAATCAATTTGAGTCTCTGAAAAAGCGAACACGTATTTGCTTGTTTTAACGAGCTTCTGTCTTGTACAAAGCGAAAGAACGTGATAGAAATGGGAAACTTGTAGAAAGACTGAAGATTCCAAGGGATACAAATTTCAAAATAGGAAAATAGGAAGATTCTACCGCGAACGGTAACTCGACATACGCAACGAAGAAACAGCGATGTTTTGCGTTACGACCAAGCGAGTCGGTAATAAAATTAAAAAATAAAACGGTCCTTTCGTTGCAACTTAATTCTATATTATAACAGCCACGAATACTTAGTGTTCGACGAGTATATTTTCTATCGTCGCTTGCTTTCTGCGACGCATTTTCGGTACAAGTTTTCAAACAGGTCGCAACAGCTAACTGTTCGATCTCGTTCTAAAATTTCAAATCTCTCTCAAATTTCACCAATATACGAATAATTTTGATGATTGAATCTCTGTATACTGTATACTGTAGTATACTGTAGTATACTGAGAAAATTTCAAAATATTATATATTTATATATAACACACACGTATGTATGTTTATTCACAAAAAATATCCGCAAGCGTTGGAATATTTTCGCGAACCACTGCACCCGCCTACTTTCCACCACATGAGCAGAAGCCACGGCCTACTAACGAAGCGACTATCGATTTAATTTGATCGTTTGTACATATAAATAAAGCCTAGACGAGGCATTGAAGGAGGGAAATCCACGTGTCGACAGCGTTTGACGCGATCATACGATCAATTGACATCTCTGTATTCAACAGTTCAACGAACCTGCTTCTGGTAAGGTCAGGGCCGTTCAACAACGCGAGCTCGCTCACAAGTAGAAACGCTGTCATCTTCGTTAACGAAGGCAGCGCCGGTATAACTGTATCTGCTGTTCTCTCTTCTGCGACATCGTGCGACGAGCAAAACTGTTCCCAGCGATAAACTTTGGCGCGCAACTTCGACGTATAATATGCACACGCGACGAAACGACCGATGAAACGGTCGCTGGGATTTCGTATTCCTCGACTACCTTTGTATTTCTAACGGCATAGTTTCGATAAATAGACTTTAAAATAAACAGCGGATTACCGGTGGTGCGCCGTTTCGAAACGAAGTTGCGGATAAAGGGAATAAAAACGGGATGATATCGTTACAGCGTGGTTTCTTTATATCAGACATCACGAGTTTCCTTTGTTCGCGACAATCTTCGTCGCGTTAGGTTCAGCGGACAAACGAGCGATGTGACGTCGTTAGAATTTCCAAGTACTGAAAACTTTGTTTCTCTTAATTTAGTTTAGCTAGAGCGTTCATCGTTCTCCATCGGTTTAGAAAATCATCGCGGTTGTTACGGAAGAACGGAGTTCTGTTCTCTCTTTTCTTTTTTTTTTTTTTTTTTGTACTTCTTATTAGCGATTCCAGTTCCAGTCATATAATTAATTGTCCATTTAGTACATGATACAGTTTATGTATCATATGCAATAACTTTTTTTGTTTAACCCAACCAATCGGTTAATCATGCAAGTCTAAAATTAATTTTATATCTCGTTACCTTAGAACGTCATACGTTATATGACGCTAATAACAAACGCAATGATAATCGAATAGCCTATGGCCTTTCTTCGTATTTCCATAAAAAAGGGAAACAATTTTTATGCAGTAAAGATTATAAATAAATTTTTTATAGCATGGTAAGTGGCACGTAAATATATACAGTGTATGTACGATAAAGAATATACGTCAAAAATATTTATAAATATTCCCATAAAAGTAAGTGCACCCAAAATTTTATCTCAGTATCGTAGAGAATTTGGAACGAAATATGAAAACCTTCATCGCGAAATCCATCAATGGGAATTCGAGTAGATGGAGAACAAAATCGAGCAATAGGCTAACCAGAGAACTATCGGTTTGGTTTCAGGCAACTCGTTCGAAAATGTCGCCGGCTGAGCCGTAATTCAACGATCTTGGTAGAAAGGAAGCCGAGGGCCGCGAAGAAGTGGCGGACAAGGAAGAAATGGCGTCCACCAGCGGGCACAAGAGGAACGGCTCGAGCTCGAGCATGTTCACCCACAAACGCACCGAATCCGGTGGCGGTTTTATCGGCCACAAACGCTCGGAGAGCGGTCACAAACGCGCCGAGAGCATATCCAGTGCCTTTGGCTACAAACGATCCGAGAGTGGCCACAAGAGGAACGAGAGCAGCGGCGGTGGTTTCGGCCACAAAAGGTGATTTTCGCCTTTTCGAACTCTACCTTGCCTGCCTGCCCTCTACGCTGCTTACCTTCGTCCAGGTCGAGAGTCTCGGCTCCTTTCTCTCCTCTCTCCTTTTTTCTCCTTTTTTCCCTTTCTTTTCTCTTTCCTTAATACCCTTTTCTTCCCTTCTTCTTGCCAGTCTAACGTAATATACAGGGGACCTAGCCTTTCGTTGGAAGAACGCGGTGGAAAAACTGCTTTTCAGGGCCTACGGCTGTGAATTCTCACGCTTGTTGTATAAGACTTCTCGGTTTTACCTTCATGAGACAATTATTTGAAACCGTAGACGTGGTTTTATTTTCGAACGGGGACTCGAAGCCTGTTTAGGCGAACTCTTATCGATCGAATCTTTCGCCCGAATTTTGCTTAGTCTTTATTCTTCGACGGTGAAATCGTACGTTGCGATTTAAATAAATAGACGGATAGCCAGATAGTCTTTAGAACGACTGAAAGTTTAAATTTCAATTGTTGAACTTTCAACAGCGCGAACGTTTCTATCAATTTTAAGGCTTTTTAATATTAAAAAGGCAGTCTCTTTATTATCATTTTTATTACATTGCTCATCGGCTTATCACCGTTTTCCCATTACTCTGTCCCATCGAAATTTAAATACGCGCCAACCTGAGAAGTTTCCAAACTCGATTCTCTCGTAAACGAAGGCCCCTCGTTCGTTCGTGTTTTCAATCCGTCGCTGCATCTACGATCCCCTTTGATGATCTTTGCACCATTCATCCAGCGATACATCGTATATTTAAACGACACCGTGACACCGTTACACCTATATTTCATTCTTCATAGCTCTCGTGTACCTTTCCTTCGTCAAAAATTGCGACACGGTGGCTGTCGTTTACGCATAATCGTTTTTGACAATTTATCGACTATTTCCGCATAAAACGTTCTCGCTGTTTTCATTTTTTTCTTTCAAAGAAGCAGCAGCAACGACGAGCGAAAGCTAAAAGACACACAGGTGACTCGTTGCAACCTGTGCCAAAGTACAGTAGTATAAGCAGCTATTGTAGTATAAGCTCGCGTATCCTTGAATCGCTCGAAGGGTTAATGTTTAAATCAGTGAGAACCATAGACGCGGATATGGATTTTTTGCGGGCGCTGGTATTGCAGAGCTATCCCCTTAGATGGGGGCGAAAAAAATTCAAATAACACGGGGGAAGGTTCTTGTTAGGTTGTAAAGTAATACGATCCTGCGACTGCAGCTCTGCGTGTAATGTTTAGATAAGTAGAGGTTCGGCGTTCAGGGGCTTCCAGGATTCTGTTTGTCTTCTCCCTTTCTTGTTCGTTAACAAGACAGGAACCGAGAAATTACGCCTGCGACCACGCAACCGACTTCCCGTCCTGCGGTATTCGCGTTTTATTATGTCTAAGATTATTGCTTATACTTACCACAAATATATAGTATACCGTGTAACGTTCTTCGGGTTATATGAATTTCCTGTTGTACAAGGCTCAGACCGCAAACCTCAAAATTAAGAGAAACTCTCTCTCTCTCTCTTTATCTTTCTTTTTTTTTCTTTTTTTATTTCCTCGAAAGAGTTTCTAATTAAGTTCTCTCAAATATTCCTTTCATTTACTATCTCCGAATATTCCTGACTATTTTCTACGATATTGTTACTCGTCTGGAGCGGTGTACGTTCAGGTATATGAGTTCGATCCTCCTGTTCATTTTCTGTTTATAAACTGCACGTCTCGTCTTAATTAAATTTTGCCTATCTATCGAGAGCAAGATGCAACGTAGATAATGAAGCCTTATTCAGGAGTCCAGGGTGCTAAGGTAGCCCAATCGTTCGCTATTTACGTTGATCAGCGCAGAAACTCCTCTCTCGGCGTTAACCCTTCTCGATTGTTTCGGCGACAAACGCTATTTTTATCGTTAGGAGTTAATTATCCATCGGCTACTAAAAATAAAATTAACTCGTCCATATTACGATAACTCTACCGTTAAACGTTGAAGGTTCGTTCAGACAGGCGAAGGGTAATAACCGATCAATACTTTTTTAACCTACCGATCGAAAGTGTCGCGAAGGTGGCGTAAATGATAAACAGGAATTTATTTACGATCGACGATTACCCAATCTGTCGTTTTTATATCCAACGAATAGAACTTTCTCAAACGTGTATTGGAAACGTAGAAGCTGCTTTATAGAAGGGACAGTAAATCGATATTTATTTTTCGTTCAATTATCGATACTTTTCCTAAATCGGAAGGTAAATGTCTTTTTATAAAAGTTTGTAATTGATGTTTCCTTTAATCGGGCGTTTGAAACTGTCGCGAGGAAACTGTCAATAAAAGATTCGAGACGTTATTACAAAGTAGAAACGTTCGCGATTTTAGTAGCTCGTTATTGACGTTGATTCATCATCGCTTGGAATCGTTGAAATTGAATTTTGTAACTTTGATGTTGAAAGATGTCGCTTTAAAAATGCGAACAGTTGTAACGTTGGAATATATTTTTCTAAATACTGGAAGGATTAATATTAAAGTACTATTGTTATGGCAAAATTGTTCTCTTTCTTATTCGACAAATATTCCGTGATTTTCGTTCATCGCTATTAATCTTCGTTCTCATCGAAGAGACTCGCATAGTTTCCCAAATTTCATGATCTTACGCGAGCCTCGTTGCAAAAGTTCTTCGTTCGCTCTAAATTGAAGGTGACGTAAATCATCGATCTTCAAATTTAATCTCATGAAAAATGGAGGAAGTAGAAAGATCTAATTGACCTTCGCTGCCTCTCCTTGCGATCTCCTCTTGACTTTTAACTGAGAAACATCTGAGGACTTTGGCGTGCTCGTATGCTAATGATCCACGATGATCTTACAACGATGACTTCAGGTTTGCACTGCAATCGATCGAATCATCGACAATTGTACGGAAATAGACACTCGCGAAAGCTTACGCGTTTCTTTCCATCGGTCAGCTAAAATAAACATCAAAGTCGATTGAAATCGCACGAGTTGCAGCCGGAACTATATCGAAGATTCGCATCTCGATAGGAATAAATTGCGAGGTATCTGCTACCAGTATTATCGATGCCATTCAGAATATCCTCGTCTATTTCGATAAAAATATGAAACACTTTAAATATAAAATCTATAAATTTGCCAGTCCATTGACGAGCCAAATCGAAACAGAATTATGGAGAAGCTTTTCGAAAAGAAGACCCGTATCTTTCTAAACGTAAAACGAATAAAGTCAGTCGACGGTTAATTATCACGATTATTACAACTATCAATTTATACCTGGCTAATGTTTAAAGAAAGTAAAACCGAAATTTCCAATGAGATTTACTCGATTCGCTCATTCACGTATTTTGTCGTCTTACGAGTCGTCTTTAGAAAAAAGAAAAGAAAGAAGAAATTCTCAATTCCTGATCGTTCGCGAAGAATTGACCAATTCCTGAATCCTTGATCTTGTACGTAAGAACGCCAGACCTGGACACTTAATTTGCAACGTATGTAACGGACGATTGGATGGCCGCTTTATCGAGGTCAACAAGAACAAGAGTGGAAGCTTAACGGATCACTTCCAAATTACACGTTGATCGTCTATTGCATTTCCAGGTCCGAGTCTGGCAGCAATTACCATGCCGGACATCGAAGGAACGAAAGCATGTACGCTATGACTGGGCTGTACGCGGAGAGTGCGACCACGGGAACCGACGAAACCACAGACCCACTGCAGGCAACCGGTAGCAGACTGACTCACGACACCGTCATCAGGTGTCACAGTAGAAATCCCAGTTCTGGCCTCGTGGACCATAGGTGAGTATAACTGACGCATACACGAGGGATACTCATTTTGTCGCGGATCTTGTTAAAAAATAACGTCGTGATGCGGTAATTAACATCGCTGTTACCTAACGAATCTATGAGAACGGTATATGGAGAAAGACACGTACGATACTCGTATTTCTATTGTCAGAATATAAATATTCCTTATTATTATATTTATCGGTATGTATGATAAACGAAAATTCTAACATTTGACGGGCTTGAACTTGAGTTGTATCACTTGGTTCGAACGACGCGTGGAAAACGTCAATGAATCTCGCTCGTCCTATAGGAATCGTTTCATCGTGTTCATCGAATTAATATCGGAGACATTGTCGGCCAGTAAACAGACGAACGCGGTTGTATCTTCTTTTTCGTGTCGTAGTTTCAAGATTCTTGAAAGCACGAAGTTTGATAAAAAATCTGTAAAAATATGCCTCGAAAATCTCCTACGTCTTTTGCTTGCTTATTATCTTTTTTCACTTCGCTTTATTTAGTATCGTTCACGTAAAGAGGAAAAACTCGAAGCAACTGCGGATAGTTGAATTTTATGTTTATTTTTTCAATTTTTACTGTGAATTCCACGAAAAGACTTGGAAGCATTCCTCGCTCGTTTTTTATACAAAAAAGAAAAAATAAACTTCCGCGGTTATACGTCATCGGCTACAATGTACACGTTGTATCGTAAGTAACAGTCGTGGATGACATCGAACAGAAGAAAATTGTCACGAACGAAGACGAAAAAGAGAAAGCGAGACGCTAAGAAGCGAGTCGTGAAAATATTATGGCGTTTCTATCTATTACGCAATCGGATTTCTGCAGCGCGGTCAACCCATCCGCGAATTTACATACACAAATGGTTTCTAGACGACCGTGGTAAAAATTGCAAGCTGTAACCCTCGAAAACGTAAAAAGTGAAAGCACCAAGCTGACCATGGCACGGTTATTCGTGAAATAGATTCTTTTGTAACAGCGTTATATGTGTCATAGACATATCCTGTTACGAATCCTCAGTCCAGTTATCATAAATTTATTCGCCTGAATGAAGTTAAGGACGACGTTGGAGGAGCGTTTCGTTTAAAAACGACGATGGAGAAAGATATGGTGAAAATATTTTTCACCATCTTCCGATTTAACCGTCGCTTTACGATTTTTACGATTACGACGGGAGAATTTTAATATTAACATGGCCGATGACGCAATATGCTATAATCGAAAATGAAAACAAGCTATTCGATTCAAAAGAGTAAATTTTCTAAAAATACGCCCGATTGACATTGACAAAGTTGCATAGAAGGCGAAGATGTAATTATGAAAACGAGCAATATTTTGGAAATTTTGGAGGAGACGAAGAGATGCACAAGTTCAGCTGCAAAAACGAAATATACAGGAGATTTTAGTAATACGAGACTGTTTCCTTGTAAAACAATAGGGAAGCTTTTCCCTCGTAATCTTCGAATATGTTGCAAGAATAACTGTAAAGATAATATCAGGTTTTAAGGGTGTGTTAAAACGAGTAAATAAATTCAATGTTTCTCCGAATGCACTACTTGTATATATTACAATTCTTGAAGTATCTTGATCTCTTGGAGACGTAGAATAGAACGTGTACAGCGAACAAGGACGGAAGTTTTGATATCTTTTCTCTTTTATCTCTTTTTTTCTCTCTCTCTCTCTCGTTTAATGACAACGAGGAAAAACCGAGATAACGAAGCTACAATTTGTATTTTACAAGTGAATTTGAATTTAATTGTAATAGGAAATGCTTTCGTAATAGTATCTACGTTGCACTTGAATAATTGAAATTATCTTCTGCGTGAAACGCATATATCTGTATCGTCGATAGAGTACACCAAACAATTGCTTGTATAATTTCTATTAATTATATCGCTATATGGTGTAATCTATATTGGTCATATTTATCGCTATAGTTGGTGGACGTCTAACGTATTTGTTATGTCTCCAGAGATTAATACGTATACTTCTGTGTTAACTTCAATCTGTCCTAACTCATATGCACGCAATCACGGTGCATCATTCAGCACAGTATTATTCATGCTTGGTGTTTCTTCTTCTTACACTTTTTCAGAGATTTTATCATCAAATGTCACAGCAGGAATCCCAGTGCTTCCATGGTGGACAGGTAAAGCTGGCATGATTATCACTTACAATACGATTAATCAAAGAGAGAAAAAAAAAAAAAGTGAGACGATTACGATCAACTAACAAAATCCTGCAAAGTCGATTAACAACATTCTAATCTGTATTATATTCCCATCGAATCGATCGTCTTCTTTAATCCTTTAACTGTATCGCCGGGATTGGACTAAAATTACGTTCGAAGGCACTCTAAGGCTATTCTCTACGCTCTAATTTCGCAAGTAATTGCACACGAGACGAAGATCGTGAAAAGCTAGGACGATGAGCGCGATAGCCGGATTCCCTTTTAAGAACGACGCGTCGCGTCGCGATGAACGAAGAATTTATTTTAAATAAGGAATGGAAGTGAGGCCAAATGGACTGTAGGCTGTCGACGATCCTAACAACCTGACAAATGTAGCCTTGTTACTAGTTGTTGATGATCCCAAGTAACGTTCAATTGGCTTAAACAGGAGTCGATCGTTGAGGATAATAAAATTCTGCAAGAATTCGAAATTAATACGATTGCGACCAAGCATTATAGCAAGGTAAAGATATTTCAATCAGTCGAGTTCCCGAGAACGTAAACAATCTCTTTGACTTTGCATGAAATGATCGAACTTGTTGTTACATTACGAGACTTTAATCGATCTAATCGGAATAGTATTCCGCTGGGAATCTTACGATTAAATCGTACACAAGCAATCTTCTCCACGTTACACGTCTAATTTATGCGAAATTTCTTTAACTATGTTTAACTGGAGATCCTGTGAGTCTACTACGATAAATCAGCAAAAAATTATTCGAACTAAACGAGAAGCAAGAATAAGGTCGATGTTTGTCTTCGTTTCTCAAATTTTACGCTCTCTTAATTCATTTTCTTGATCTTTTAAAAATAACGCCAAGAGTTTCTTCATCTCGCCGCCAGCGTCTCACAGTTAAAGGATTAATCGAGTCGCACACGTGCTTCTCGCTTTGTTCCTTCGCTTTATACCAAAATACCCGACCATTGCATAGCAGAATTCTTAACACGTTTTTCTTGTTGGCATGGACTGACGACACAGGACGGAGAAGGAGAGAGCGCAAACTCCGCCGTTTAATCCGGATTCGAAGGACTGTGGAATCCTGAGCTGCCGGCCGGCCTTTATACAAAAATTCGCTGGAATAAAGGTTCGCAAATGTTACTTTATGCAAAATTCCTGCAATGCCCGATGAACCTGCAAGATCCGGTTGACGTAACGCCACGTATTTATCTCGAAAACAGCGAGTTGTTCGTGAAAGTATCTCGACTCTTATCGCGGAGGAATCTTTTATGAGGTGTTTGAGCTTCTTGCACGAGACATTTTAAAAGTTCGTTCGCGCTATAATAACGTTTCATTATCACGGTTAAACGAATGAAGCTCGTAACGAGTATGAGAACGTACATAAAAATTACAAGACATTTACTGCAACTATCAACACGAAATTAAGATTTCTACAAGAAGTTCGACTACTCTCGCGAGCAACTGTGAACAAACATTTTTAAATATGCTTAAGTATGCTTTCCTCTGTTAATAAGTATGCTATTCCATTGCTATTGTTTTGCTTGAACAAATTCTTATCGTTGTACTAGTTAAAATTACATAAACTGTTTGCAAAGGCACACGGTAAATTTCATACACGTACAGCATTTAGATATTTCCAAAAATCGCTTTGTATGTGTGATATTCTAACGGAAAGGTCATGTTACAATTTCTCGTCGTACAGTCTCCGAATTAAGCGATTCGATTAATTCGATAATCGCCGATCAACTTACATTTGTTGCGTATATGGTACACGGATGTGCAAAACGAGGTGCGATGAGTCATCATTTCGAAAGGATACGACATTGAAACGCTGCTGACATTCTGTGAAAGGTTTTAAGTCATCGTAAGAGTATGAAGCAAAGACGTCATCGTTTTCATTTGGCGTGGCTTTATTGTTCGTTGCCATTACATTGCAACATAGTCGGATATTTTGTTAACTCGTGCAAGAACAGGTTTAGCTTAGAAATCAGGCCGAGCTTTCCTAGTCTACCGATTACTCGATCTTTTTATTTATATTTGCAGTCAGGAAGAATTTTTTACAAGTAACAATAAATGCTTGTAAATCAGACGAAAGGATATTCCAATCGTTCTAAATTTGTAAAACTGCTGAAACTGGATCGAATAACTTGAATTTCCCAAATAACTGGAAAGTTCAATTTTAACATCGCAATTTAAAATTTATCTCTTGCATTAGATCCAATAACATACTATTCGTATCGTTCATCTGTCCATCATCAATTTCCGTTTTTATCGAGAATTGATCTTCGATCAATGTAAATTACCTTTTCTTTTAGGGCAGACATCGGTGAAAATCATGTTGTAGATTTACATGATTAAATTCATGATTTTGGGAATACAAAATTCTAAATGTACTACGTACGCCTGTTCCTATCGGGCGCTTTTTACCTTTGATTTATCAAACATATCGATTATCAGCGAAATGTTTTATCCTATGTTCCCATCGTAAGATCATAATGTTACGTTAAAGCGGAGTTTTACCTTCGTTAGTTAAAATGCACTCAAGGGTACAATGATGGAATCGATAAAGCTTTTGCTTATCTAATCGGGTTTTATCGTTCGATTCGGCAGCATGGATGTATGAAAGAATCGATATTATCAGGTACACGTATCTCTGAATTTTACATGGTAAAGGGTGCTTTTGTTCTGCCCAGACCAAAAAAAAAAAAGAAAAAAAGAAAAAAAAGAAAAACACATGTTTCTGATAAAGTGCGCTGTCACATTTTTCCTTCTTCAGGTAGAAATTTCTATTCTACGAAATACTAATCGACTTATATAAAATAATATAAATTCCGTAAACACAGAAACAAAAGCTTCTTATCTTCTCTTCTTCGATTCGCGCAGGAAATACGTTTTGTTATTTCAGATGATAATATTGATATTTCGTCTACGATAAGCGTATTTATTCATAGATTCTAACATATTTTCATATATATATTTCATCTCGAAGGCAAAATGAACGTGTGAACCAAAGTAAAAGGAATTTTTAAGGGATACATGCAAACATTTACAAGTATACATTCTTTTATAAATTAATTGCTATGTATGTATGTATACGTGATTTTTATTCAAATATTTCTCATTGATCTTCTGTCATTTATTCGAAATATTTCATGGATAAAGAAAACGTTATATCGCGTTAAAAAAATAAATACAGCAGGAGGAGCTGTGAATTCCTCTTTAAGCGTGAATAAGCGTACAAGTTCGTAAAGTGTATAAGTCTTGAGTTATACGTATTGCAGGTGGTGGTAATCACACAGATGTACATACGTAACCTTGCAAACAATCTAGAACAATCTTGATTTCTTCGATCGTATTACAACCTTCAAGGCTCGTTGTGTGTAAATTCTCTATAATCCCCATAATTTTCTATATAAAAGAGGAAAATCCTTTGGTATAGCACGTTAAGCTCTTTTAACTTCTTTGCGATAGTAGTAGCAGCACCTTGCACTTCGAATGCAAAGGAGAAAAATATCAATCGTAGTTCTATCTTGTGAATTCACCGCTACGATACTTACTACGTTTCAAGAAATATAATATTATATTAATATTAAGATATAAAATACAAGAAATATACGTTTATATACCCAATATTTCCAAACACTTGACGGACACCACGAACATAAGCGAATTTGTTATCGGTGTTTTTAATCAACGTGTGTTGCTAGAACATGGTGCAAGACATGGTCGCGATGTCGTAGAAGTAAGAGTTACCTCGCGGCTTCTTAGAACAGGAAACCTAACAAAGAAACACGTCGAATTTGCACTCGCAATCGTCGTCGGAGACGCTCAAGGTTCAATTAACATACATTAACGAACGATCATTCCGTGATTTTTCCAGGTGTTTGTGTTCCTTCTGTCGTTTCTCGTCACGCTGCAGCAAGCACTTAGTTCAGGTTACATAAATTCTGTGATCACGACCATAGAGAAAAGGTTCGAAATCCCGTCCAGCCTTTCAGGCGTCATTGCTAGCTCCTATGAAATTGGAAATGTCATCACCGTCATCTTCGTCAGCTATCTCGGTAGCCGAAGACATATACCTGTTTGGATAGCTATTGGTAAGTATACATCGTAAAAGTATTCGAATCTGCTGGGTCGTCCGAAAAGTTTCTTTCGTTTTATAAAGAAATAATGGATGTACAATATTTTCCGTTTTATATTATTTTATCGAATTACGTACGATCCATTTTTCTTTTACCAAGATAAAAATCACAACGTTTGACAGATTAGGTTTCATGTTCGTATAAGGATTATTACACGTCGTCTGTAAAAGAAAGACACTTTCCGGACAACCTAATATAACGCTATTTAACTCTCGCGGAGGCTGGATCAATCCTGACACGTTAACGTAAATATTTCAATATATAACTATATCGTATTCCTTACCTTTTACGTCACTAATTATTCTCGTGTTCCATTTATCCCATAAGATTGATAAGGTCGATTTATTAAAATAGATGTGTTCTATTAAATTGTGCAAACAGTTTTACGTTTCAAGCGAATGTTACGAACATTGACTGTTTGCCTTGTCGCTACAAAATAGATCATTCGATACTTGGGACAACAATAATCTAGTTTTTGTTAGATAAAGCTAGCACCAGAATTAGTAGAGTAGAGAAGATAATTAATACAACGCCTTCTTTTTTTTTTTCTTTTACAGAAATTTTGTAAGTTTTTAAACGGTACCCATATTTTGCTTTCTTCGATACCAAGTATCGTACCTCGATCAAATTGATATCAAAATTCTAATAAGACAAGTATAAATAATAAAATAAACGCGTTTGCAAGGTAATAATATGAAATATTTGTTAATTGTTGTCATTCCAGGCGCCGTCATAATGGGACTGGGATCGATGATCTTTATGGTACCACACTTCACAGCCGAACCCAATTTAATGACGGCTGCAAACAATTCTAGCTCGGACAACATTTGTCGTGGTGTTTCGTTACGCGAACAAGATATGGGATTAGGTGAGAGTTCAATGAATTGCGAAACGACGAATAATGTTACATGTAGAAATGTGAATTTTGTGGTTCGTCTGCTAAAAGGATATAAATTTTAATTAGAAAAAAAAAAAAAAAAAATAGAAAAGAAAAAAGGAAAAGATGAAAAGAGAAATATTTAATGCTGATTGTATGATTTACCAATTTCTTTTTCCTTAAATGCGAAATATCAAGGAAATTCACATTGTTGTGTAATGCCTAAAAATAACATTTGCACAGAGACTGAAAGTATCATCCTTTCTTCATAGGTCGTTTATCGTCTGGATTATCGTCTCCGCCTTTAGCACCACACAACAATTTAAGAGGTGATAATTGCATTCAGGGATCTCCATCCACCGCTGGTCCTGTTATGTTATTTGTACTTGCTCAGTTATTATTAGGCTGTGGTGGTTCCCCTTTATTTACCCTCGGTACTACTTACATAGATGATCACGTACGACCAGAAAGTGCTTCTTTGTATATCGGTAAGAAAATATACTGTTACGAAAGGTTTAAGATTTACCGTATAAGAATATTTTATTAAGCAGCTCTTATGTTTTTTTTCTTTTTTTTTTTTTTTAGGTTGTATGTATAGTATGGCAGCTTTTGGACCGGTTTTGGGTTTTCTTCTTGGAGCTTATCTGTTATCATTTCATATGGATTCATTTTCCGGAACAATCATCAGTATAGGTAATGAAATAATAAGTCTGATAAGTCTAATAAGCAGAGTGCATATTTATGTGAACACGACTATAGAAACGTACCAGATGCATAAAAATCTGCAGTTTTATACTAGTGATATTTGGTTGTACTCAAAATTGTGAAATATTATTTAAGCTAAAATTATTCTTCCACAGATCCAGGTGATCACAGATGGGTAGGCATGTGGTGGGGTGGTTTCCTACTCTGTGGCTTACTCCTGATTCTAGTGGCAATACCGTTCTTCAGTTTCCCGAAAACTCTGCAACGGGAGAAAGAAAAGATACGAATTATCGAGAAAGCTAAATCTTCGTCGCAGAAAGAGAAAGAGCAATGCAAAGAACCGAAAAAGGAGAAACTAAATGATAGTGGTTACGGCAAAGATGTGAAGGGTAATTCTTGAAATTTTACGACAGAGGTTTAATTATTCGCTCTGTACAATTTTTTTTCTTTTTTTCTAAATAAATGTTATACATTATCAAAAATGATCAAAAATTAAAGTTGTAATTAAACATAAATGAATATATATCTCTCTGTTTCAGATATCCCCAGGAGCATGTGGAGGTTGGTGTGTAATCCAGTGTACGTAGTAACGTGCCTAGGAGCTTGCATGGAATTAGTAATCGTCTCCGGGTTTGTGGTTTTCCTGCCAAAGTATCTGGAGACGCAGTTCAGCTTAGGAAAGAGTCAAGCCAGTGTATTCACCGGCTCTATAGCGATACCGGGTGCCTGCATCGGAATCTTTTTTGGCGGATGTTTGCTCAAACGTTTAGAATTAAGACCGAAAGGTGCAGTTCAATTCGTTCTCGTCTCGAACATGATATGCCTGGTGTGCTATGGCCTCCTCTTCTTTCTCGGCTGCGACAACGTAAAAATGGCTGGGACCACTATACCGTACTTTAACAGCAGCACAAAGGGTCCGGAACCCTTTCAAGTAAATCTCACTGCCGCGTGCAACTTCGGTTGCGAGTGCCGAATGACAGACGTCGAGCCAGTCTGTGGAAACAACGGTCTCACGTATTTTAGCCCTTGTCACGCAGGCTGCACTGCCTTCAGTTCGAAATCGAACTTTACTAATTGTGCATGTAAGTGTGAAATTCTCCTTCATTTTTCTTTGTACATCGCCGAATATGCAATGAGTAGGAAAAGTTCTTATACGTAAGATGGAAACTACTACTATCGCGTATTAAACGTCGATGTTCTGTTATTTGAACGATATTTACTAATATTTCCTCTACAATGCGATTAGCGCAAAGTACAGTAAAAGGCTAAAATAAATCAGAGTAGATCGCTAATAAATATAATTAAATATCTGCTGATAAATATCATTATATTTATCGATAGTGTTAGACAATTCTATAATTTCCATATTTATGTTTCAGGTATACACGGAAACTTAACAATGTTGCCACCGGCAGCTCCAGAATTTGCGGAAGTAACGGTAGTACCTGTAGCTACTGCTGGCCCGTGCACTTCACCTTGTAGGACTATATTTCCATTTTTAATTTTACTTTTTTTTATGACGTTTATTGTTGCTATCACTCAGATGCCTCTATTAATGATAGTGTTACGGTAAGTTTCACTTTTATCATCCATATGTCAGTGTACTTGAGTTACGTTCAAATTTTACATTATTGTTACATTCATTTTACCTTTTGTTTCTAACGCAGATCAGTCTCAGAAGAGGAAAGATCGTTTGCTTTAGGCATGCAATTTGTAATTTTTAGACTGTTCGGTTACATACCTGCTCCTATTTTATTTGGTAATTTAATTGACTCTACATGTTTACTTTGGAAAAGCACATGTGGAGAAAAAGGTGGACGATGTTTACTTTACGACATTGAGCAGTTCAGATACAGGTATTCGTTATTCCCACATCTGTGCGCAATTTGAGAAAGCTAATTTTAGAAATGTTACCAAGCAGTGACAACATTTTTCAGATACGTAGGACTTTGCGCTGGCATCAAGATTTTAGCTTTGGCGCTGTTCCTCGTTGATTGGTGGTTAGTTAGAAGGAGAAGGCAAATGGAAGACCAAGCACCGTCTTTTACTGTCAACGAATTCGTAGGGTCAATTATCAGCCTTGACAAATGTAAGTAGGACACCTGGTCCTACCAAATACTGTCGCTAAATGTATGTTCGCAGTAAATACTTTATAATCTCTGTGTGTACTTCCAAATTCGTTTGAAGCTTTATCACCGCTGTCATGATTATGACACTTATTGTAGTGCTAATAAAATTCCAGGAGATTCTGTATAGTATAGATGATATATCTGTAAAATATTCTTCACGTACTTTCGTCAGCCACTATCATCTTTCCAGGGCAATGCCATTTTTTCCAAACTTTTGTCGTCATATTGTCGTTCAGCTTCAAAATACGTGTTTTATCTTTTAGTATTCGAAGAAAAACCGCATCTTCACAGTGTCGGAGATGGAGACGGCACATCTCCAAATTCTGAATTGCCCACGCCGTCGTCAATATCGTCGCCTACGGAGCCTACAAAGTCGACGAACCTAGAAGACACCGGCTCGTCGAATCAGACGCAAGATTCGACGGAGACAGGAAATCGTTCGAAGAACGCAATGGACGTCGATGATATCGATGTTCCCGATACAAGGCAAGCACCCCTTGCTTTAGAAGAACCGGACACAGAAGTCAAACCGTTGACTGGTAAACCCTCTGACAAGCTTGTACGGAACGTTTAATGTTTAACTCGTGTTAGAGGCTGTTCAATTGAATTATATCAAAAAGGTGATAATGTGAGTCTGTGGCAAATTGTTTTGAGATCGCAGGTAAACGAGTACAGTATATATAGAGCGGAATAATATGTACAACGCATGTGCATTATTAATTTGTGCAATCCTAAAAAAGAAACGCTGTTAATAATGGTGGAAAGTGATACGAATGACTTTAAATGAAAGAAAGAAATGATAATCTCTGTATACATATATGGTGCTAATATACTTTTTTAAAGATATCGAAAGACAAAGAATTACCTTATATCGTTCCGTGCATCGTCAGATACAAATTTAAATTGTGTTGAAGATATAAGTAAATTTTACATACACACACATACAACACACGTTATATATTCTTGAATACAAGCGAATCGAAAATATTTTTACAGTGGTTATATTTGCGTGAAGGATATTGTTTATCGTGCGAAATAATTTGCCACAGGTTTGTCTCGATGGTTTGGCTATTTTTAGGAACTAATATCACTAGAATGTACATTTTTACGGTGATGCGATATATATGTCAATAAATAGGAACGTAATAGGTGAAAAAAAGAAAATAATCAGGCTCGTTTCAGACAGACGTATCGTATCTTGATTCAAGGAAGATTTTCTTTGTCTGAGACGAGTTTCCTTCGCCGTTGGAAAACGAGCCTTGCGCGATTTAAGAGAGAAAGAAAAAGGAAAAAGAAAAAAAAAATAGGAAAAAAGGAAGAAAGGCCAACAAGGACAAAACTGTAAATATAAAAATTCCTGCCTTAAGAAATACAAGACTAGACAAACGTATATTTAAAGATAATTAATTAAGTGATAGAGTTAACGATCTATAATAAATAATATCATTATAATTGCAGATTGAGAGCTGCGATTTATTTTATAACTAGAGATTAGGCTTTCTCAGAAATAAAGAAAAAAAAAAGTAGTCAATTTAACCTAGCGATGTAAAGGAAAAAAATACGCAAAAAACAAACTGAATGAACTTAATAGCGTTGATCCGTTTATGAAATTAGTTTAACTTTGCAGTAGCGTACGTTTTATTTTTTTTTTGTTTCCTTTTGATTTCTGAAATAACACTTATATTATCAATGAAAGAATCACGCTTTTAACAAAGCGGCACGTTGATCTCTGATATGTTTTCTCCTAAGTACTATGGTATCAGCGACACACTATTTTAAGAGCTTTCAGAAAAAAACGTTAGCATTAATTAAACAACAAAAAAGACGAAAACAAAGTAAAAAAACGGAAGTGTCGATGCGACTTTTTCGTCGCGACGCATACGTTACTTCTTGTGCTATTCTATGGAACGACATATGTAATGAATTGTCAAATGAATTATGCTTCTAAGCAATGAAAGAAAAACAGGAAGCTGTAGATTTTCGGTCAAAGAATACTGGTGTAACAAAATCGTTGGTCAATTGGAATTAACTTTACAAAACGTTGAGAGACGTGTCTCGGACGTGTCCTGGCTTATTGCACACCATTTAGCTCACTCGTTGTTAAAGAGAAGACTACTTGTTGTTTTGTACCTGAAAGCTTCTTGTATCCAATTTCGATGTGACAAAAGAACGAAAAGAATAAAAAAAAAGAAAGGAGAAGGAGAAACAAGCGAAAGAATAGAAAAAAAGAAAGAAATATATAAAAAAAAACTCACTCAGGAAAAGAAATTTTATAGCGCGTTAAGAGCACGTTTAACTGAATCGAAGGAAAGCTATAAATAATAATACAAATATGAAATATCTATCAGTGCAAAACGAACGAAATCTTAGCCTAAGAAACGAACAAAAAAGAGAATGATATAAAGTAACTCGTTTCAGCTCAATTTCTTTTAGAAGTGATTAAGGCAAGATGAAAGAAGATAACTAAAAAAGAGATTCTACAAAAGAAAGATTTTAACAAATAATGATGATGTTATGTAGGGACAACAACGCCATTTGCATGAACTATCATTTGAAACTGTTCTTTTCTCCTATCGCTTCGGGTACGAAACCGTTCTACTAATGCTTCTATCTAATTCAATTAAAAAATATTGAAATAAACGAACGAAGGGTATATAGCGTTAATTTTACACAGTCTCGAAAAAAAAAAAAGGTAAATAAATAATCTATTATGCTGACGTCGTCGTAGCATTTACTTACGTTAATGCAGACACACTTACCTATGTACGATATTATATCTCGCACGCTGTTTGGCCCATCACTGTCAATTTTTCAAAGTGTAGTTACACACGCTACCTATATATACATACATACATACATACATATATTATATTTTAGAGGCAATTTTGATGTTTGCAAAGTGGCGAATCCGTACGACGAAGTTCATCGTTCGAAACGTTCTCGAGGCCGTGATGATCTCTCTCCTAACTACGTTAATTACTACAAAGCAACTTACGTATTAATACTAATACTATACCTACTTTGTGATATGAATCTCTCTGTCGAACGATCGATTTCGTCGGACGGATCTCTCGTATACTTGTGGATTATAAACAAAAAAGGGGAAAAAGTGCTGTGAATAGAAAAACGCAAAAGAAGACGGACAAGTAGAAGAAGAAAAAAGAAGGAGAAGCAGAGGAATAAGGAGGAGGAGAAGAAGAGAAAAACGGAAGATGTGAGAATATGCAGATTAAAATGTTCAAAAGAAAAAGAGTTAAACAAGTCGAATCAAATTCAGTTCAATTCACACGTTTCGTCAAGAATGAAAGATGCGAGGATCGTTAACAGGAGAAATATTAATAATAATTGCATCCACGGAGACGCTACAACTGTACATAGGGAATTATAATAGTTAGAGCGATTTATAACGAGCAATCGAGAAATAAATGAACACGTGGTTACGTGCATTATAATTATATATATATATATATATATATATATACATAAATATAAATATATTATACGATTTAATAGGATTTTACGGTGGTCGCCATTGACACGACGACGTTCTGTTTCTAATGAAAAACGCATCGTTTTGTACGATTTATGGCGAACGTTATGGAATGAACGAACGATTTTGATCGCGCGACTCGCACAATTTTTCCATCGTGTTACTTAAATATTTTTACGGAAGTCTTTCTCGTATATACCGTTTTATGATGAATCGTATCCTCAGAATTTCTTTCCTTTCTTTTTTTTTTTTGTTTAATATATTTAAAATTCCGTTCCAATATTTTTATCGTACAGCTAACTCGTTGTCAGATTAATTTTTGCAATGTCATATCGTTATTGTTGTTATTATTACTAATATTACAAGTATTATCATGATTACTGTAATTATATCGCTGGGCTTTTTACTGTCTACCGCTAGTATACTCATAGTTTAATTTAGCGTGTATGTTTATTTCGTAGCGGATGTTTTTTTTTTTTTTTTTTCTTAATCGATTCGATCGTACTATATTTGCTGTATTTAACACATTCCCACAAGCTAATATACATTATTAATTGAAACTAAAAGGAAAGCGTTGAACGTAAAAAAATGTCATATGGACAAAGCGTTTTAAGTATTAGGTAGGAAGTTCTAACATAGCGACAAGAATTAATAAATTAAAGAAGAAGTATCGTGTACATAGATATTGACTATTACAATGATTAATATAAACTGCTTATAGATGTAATGTATTTTTTGTAGGGACCATAATGTATAAGCAGAACGATACGAGGACGTTTGTTTCGTTTCTTTCTTTCTTTTCTTTTTTCTTTTTTTGATTCATTCTCTTCTTTTGTTTGATCGAACGGTTCTTGAATGGTGATACGCGACTGTAAGTCGAAAGCTCTAGCTAAGGTTTGTGAAAAAATAAAGGCAAAGAAATAAAAAGCAATACGTGTTTGCTTGCGAATGCGGAAATGAGAATACGAAGGCAAAGCTTCGTAAATTATAAGATTCAGAGATTAGGTATTATAATTATAAAAGCTCATAGAAAAATAAAATTTGAAAACGTATACGTAGCTTCGAATGTTTCGTAACAATGAAAAGTTAAGAAAGATCTCGAAATGCGTGCGATGAATGAATGGAGTGTCGATAATTTATGTTCGTAAAGCTCGCAGAACAGATTTTATTGGATATTATATGATATTTATAGTTGATGAAATCTTTTCTACGAGCATAACAGCGAATGGAAAAGTTAAGCCTCGAGCGCCGCCGTGTGTTATAGCATGTGTGAAGTTGATCGGCTGTTGAAGGTCATCGAGAAAAATTAGGGGTAGTAGATCGTTTATTTTATTACACTGTCCGTACACTCTACACTTGTTCTTTTCATCCCCTTGGCTTATTCTTGTACTTCTTGCATCATGAAGCTCGCGTTTCCCTTCTTATTCATCTAGAATACCTCGTACAATTGTTGGCATTAGGAAAATCACATTTACATAACGTACTAATAAATCTGTCAAATTATATTGTTGTATAATCTTATAGAAAATGTTATATTATGTTCTTTTTATTATATTCGGTTATTCTTTCGTACTTGTTCATATTTTATTTGATTATTAAAAAATAAAAATTCGCTATTAAAATTAAAGTACACTTTATTTACACATACGATCGTCACACATAATTAATGTCACGGAATAAGTTGACGAAGTCGTAATAAGGAAAATTGGCTGTACGATGGTAGAAAAAGTGACCTTGAGCAGCCAATTGATATCTCAATGGAGCTGTATTCCGAGACAAAAGTAGCAAAAATCGTAAATAAAGATAATCGATATTACAATTGCGAGGGAGAAATGGTTCAGAGAGTTGGAAATAGAGAGTTTGTTCGATAAAGCGTCAGTGACTTTCGAAAGCATTTCAATCGGATTCCAACAGTTTGATACGTGTTAATGCCATGCCATTTCGTACACACATGCATAGGTACATATCGCACACGAACACCCCTACCCACCTATCATACGTTACTTTGTTACGATTATTGTATACTATAGAAATTCTTGTGTCACACAGCGAAGGTTGCTTAAATTTAGTCGCGTAGCAAGCGAATAAAATTACATAAACGAATGCATTCGGCCACCCTAGAAAACAGAGGAAAAACGAATCGACAGAAAGCAGTCATTTTGATATACCGATCATAATGCAAAGAATGATTTAGACGCGACCGATTTCGTAATTTGCGAAACGGTGTAAAAAAAGAAAGAACACTTGAAATAACATTGCCTTAAAAAACGAAAGATTAAAAAAGAAAAAAAAAACGTAATTCATAAGGAACGCTCTGACGATGGTACAAGTGGCAAAAGGAAATCAATGGTGATGAAGAATGACCGTGAATTTGCAGAGACAAAGATATATTATATATATTATAAATAAATATATGAAGATAATGTTAGACGTAAGAACAAAATCTCGTATTGTCAAAAATGATTTATCGTTTCTTCGAGTATTATATATAAATATATATAATTTTAAACCCCTTATGATAGAGAATATATCGTGCGTGCGCGGTCGAAGAAAGCTGTTTTTTTCTTGAGCTGAACATTCTGTTTTCATATCGAACACCGAATCTCTTCCTTACGTATGGAACAAATACAGATTGTGAGTCGTACTAGGGTTCGCGTAATTTTCGTTTTGCGTTTTATCTGGAGGCGAAAAGACGATAATGTAGATATTATTATCGGGACATTGTCTTTTCCTCCGTTCGTCGAAACTTAACAGTTCTTTTTTTTTTTTTTTTCTTTCTTCTTCTTTCAGAAGTAAGGCACAAACAATGTATTTACAATGAATAAATGTTTTGAAAACTGTTAAACCGGCGTATTTATATCTGTCATTAGGTACGCAATGTACGTATTTTAGTTCGTTAACTGGTTGGTTGATAATTTATTAGAATTCCAGCGAATACTGACCTTTTTATAGTTAAGCGATCGAATTGCGATTGAAACTAGAGTTAAAGCGTTGATCTATTTTCATTTTGTCAAACGATTCATTTAGTCGTTGTGCGATAAATTAGCAATCACGTAGGTGACATTTGAATATAGCGCTACTCGATACTCGAATAAGTCGCGCGAGAGGATCGATGTAGCCACCTAACGGCCTTCTTCGTTCACTTCCGTCAGTTGTTCACAGGCTTTCCTAGCGTGTGGACGTACGTGAGTGTTTGGTGTGTTCTGTCACCTACGGAGTCGCGTTTTCGCTAACGAACGCCCCACCGTACCTTCCATATTCAATGTGTATGGCGATTCAGGTGAGTCTCTAAAAGCTATGATTATTCGAACAAAGATTTCGGCTCGATTTCGCGGTTGGTTTTTCGCGTGTACGCCTCGGTGTCTTCCTCGTAGCAAAAAGTCGATCGCTGGATTTACGGGCGCCGTGTACGCGCGCGTGTGTCCCTCGTTTGGCTGCGTGCTTCCCTTCGTATATCCTATATATTACATTCGCGTAACGATGCTTCGTTTTGCGTGTGAGTGCGCGCGCGCGTCTCTCTACGTGCACGATTCGCCCGACCCTCTATCCACGCTCTTTTACACGCATCGAAATACGTGTGTTGCGCGGACGACGAACTCTGGCGTCCCATCGAAACTCGCCACCACCGTAGTCTGCCTGCCTGACTCCTATATATGTAGTATCCGTGTTCCTTCGTTTCGAAATAATCTCTCTATGGAAGTACGCCTGACAACAACACGTCTTGTTATATCGAATTCTCAGATAGAGAAATATCGAAGTTTTTAAAATTTCCTCTAAGTAGTTACTTATCGAGAGAAGTTACGTTGAGGTATCGTTCAACGGTATCGTCTATATAGTACTTGTGTACCTTTGTTTCGAAACAAACTGTCCATGAAATTATGTCTGAAGAGGATACACGTATCTATATCGAATTCTCACATAGAGAAAAATTGAAGTTGTTAAAATTTTCTCCAAGTACTTACTGAGGAAGTTGTTTCGTCGTCGTTTATGTAGTATTTATGTCCTCTCGTTACGAAAGTATCTCTTCGTGGATGCCCGCTTCGAAAGAATATGTCTCGTTGTAACGAATTTTCAGACAGAGAAAATACGAGATTCGTCAAATTTTCTCCAAGTATCTATTTCATATTTACCTGCTAAGGGGAAATTGCTTCAGTGTATTATTCAACAGCGTCGTATTTCTAGAGTAATTTCAGTTTCGGAGGACATTGCATGCCATGCGCCGAAGCACGCTGGCTTTAACCCTACTATGATCATAGAATTTTTATATTTCAATTCTGTTCCCGTTTTAGCAAACGAAGAAGAGTGGTGCTGCTTTAAAAGGATGTTTAGTATAGAATCGAAACGTGAAAAAATTGCGAAATGATTTTTAATTTAACGACTGCGGATATTTATGGATTTATAGAAAATTTGAAAGTGAAAAATTCCACAAAATGTACAAAATATTCAAAGTATAACACTCTCTATAACAATTTGTAGGTAAAACGATTTTATTCTAAACGATTTAATTCTTTTAATTATATTCTCAAAGATATGAATTTTGAATGAAAATCCACAATCTATCGATGACAAATTCCTTGCGAATGAATATATACAAGTAAGAAACCATGCGTGCCAATATAAGAATCTTCTCATATCGTTCGAACTTGAAATATTTCTTAAAGTTGAAAACCTGAAATTGAGTTGAAAGAATGTAACAGGGTTAAGCAAAATCGGCCAGACCTGCATTTTTTTACGTAGCGCGAGTTCTCTTTGTAAACAGACGTTCAGTTGGCCAAGTCCGAATGACAGGCCGAGGTCGGTTGCGAACGAAGGCACGCTCGTGTGACACGCGGATCGCACGCCAGGGGCACGCGTGCTTCTGTTTTGCCTCGCGTACATGCTGACCAGCAACGATCCACGCGATAATCGATCGTAGGCGCACACCCTTTTCTTAAAAAGGTCCGATCGATCGATATTCCAGTTTAAGATGTATTACCAGTCGTCTTAATGTTTTTAAGTGTGAATCGTTGTTTACTTTCGCTCGAATTAAACTGGCAGATTCTCGACATCAATTGTTAAGTTCAGGTTTGTGCGTACAGCTACTTCGAAAAAGAGACGAATGTAATACGACGCGTATCTGTAGGATGAAGCTTCGAATTTTTATATTCGTATTTTTATAATTCGTTTTATAGTTATATTGGAAATACGGTAGCGAATGTAATTTCTAGTTGTGTGAAGGTAGCCACTGTTCTCACAATTGCAATCGATTCGTTACTTTTGATCGTTGAAAGTCACACGCTGTTTAAAAAAAAAAAAGGCATTTTAAAGAACGTCGAATGCTTACCGTGTTTTTATACGAAATAAGATATTTTTGTTTTTTTTTTTTTTTTTTTTTTTTTTTTTAATTAATTTATGTGATGTCTTTTAGCCAACACGAATCCGGTACTACAGGGCGCCCTCTCCCCGCGTGCGGGGCGCCTATGAAGGTTTCCTCCACGAGGAAAAAAGAAAGAAAGGAAAGAAAGAGAAAAAAGAGAAAAGAAAAAGAAAAAATGTTCAATCCGTTAAACAATTATTGCGCAAAATCTCGCAAAGTGTATGTACTGTACAGTGTACGCTATACATACATTATCGTTCATAAGCTCGGAGGAACGTATATTTAACATAACCTATCAGTACCGGTCAAATTGACTGTTTTCAAACTTGTACATAAATTTAACTATATTTAAAGGTTATCATATCGCTTCATAATTTCTGACTTTTCCTAAAAGTTTTGCATACAATTTATTTTTCGGTATTTACTTTTAGTTTGCCCTAAATTGTCAAGACTTAAAAAAGAGAAAAAATTATAAAAAAGAAATAACGGACATAGAAGAAGACTGTTCAGTGTGCGACGAACAAGAAACTAAAGCAACTGAAAACAGCATGGAAACAGATGAAAAGACATTTACAAGCGAATCAGAATTGAATATTATTTATAAATAAGCGTTTATGTCCAGGGCAAAAGGGAAAGAAATTATGGTTGACAGCAAAGAGCGAGACTGGAAAGAAATGAAAGATGCAAGTCCGAAATCTGGCAAGACATCGGTTTTGGAGACTAAGAGAGAGCTAGATGCGTCTATTGCTCTGCTATATGGCCGCGGTGCATATCAGGCAAAGAATTTAAATGTCTCGATGAATTTGTGGAATAAAATTTGGAGATCGTTTCAAAAAGAATGAGCAGGAACGACTTTGCTGAAATTATGAGATTTATAGGATTTAATAAAAAGAGCGATACGTTACTTTTGTATAAAGAATCGCTGGAACAAAGCCATGCAACAAGAATATCAACAAGTTCAGAGTCATTGCTAGAAAGAAATTTGTCAAGTAGAAAATTGTAAAGGTTACAAAATTACGAAAATATGTATGCGACGAATGTACACTTGATAATAAGATAATTTGTAAAAAGATGCAACGAAGTTGAATATATCTCTATATAAATAAAAGTGTAATTTTATTTCAGTCCATTTTAACCGAACACGGTAAGAATATAGGCATACACGAAGCGTGGGTAGGTTTAGTGTTAAGGATTATTACAAAAATCCTTCAAATTCCCCCCGATACGTTGTATTACGAATCTGTAAAATTTTGTAAATTGAATTAAAATATAGAAAGATTATATTTTTAGATTCGGATACATCGTATAATGTTTCGCCTATTCTTGTAATTCTAACATTAATGAATTCTAGAATTCTAGCATTATACGTTTGAAGTTGACAGTATTCGGTCACTTTCAAACGCAAATGTAGTATCGATAGCTTGGAAGTTATCGTGCGATCAACGTCGTAACTCTACGTCGTTCATTGTACACATGTCGACTCGCGTTGTATCGATGTCATAAAAACGGTGTTGTAACTATTTCCTGTTTCTTCGTTATTGTCGATAATCCATTGAAATTTGTATTCCATATACAGTAAACTTATTCCACGATTGAATATCTGGTTCAAACGTGTATATAATATTTATGTTATAAAAAGAATATAACGCTTTGAAAAATGTTTGGTTCACGTTCTGCAATCGTGTTAATAAATTAGAATATATTTATGATCCGTCACGCGTTCCACAGACGTCGACTGACGTCAAATAACGCAAGGTCATGCGTGCATCTTCCAGTCGTTTGACAATTCATTAATTTGCAGTTGTTTCGAACAGTTTACCGACGAACGTCACGAAATAATTGTCGAATAGTATTTTTTGTCGATATTTCTCTCGTTTCTGTGTATAATTCGTGTTTTATATCTTTAGATTGTGGTCTGATTGATGTTTGTTAGATAACATAGCGTGATCCTAACCTTATTCTCTCCTTCTTTTTAACGATATAAAAATAGGTTAGAGAAAATTATTGGTATTAAAGAGATACATTTTTTAAATGGATAGTAATTTACTCCAGGGTCACCGCGATTGATGTATCAAGGTTAATCGCGGTTATTTCATAATAAAAGTATATATGATTAAGAGAGGTTACGTATCAGTGTTGTCTTTAATCTGATGGAATATAACGTAACATTCTAAAATAAAAATTGTTTGAGATGTTTTAAGTAGTTTGCAGATTAAACATTTACGTTTTTAAAATGCATATATATATATATATATATATATAAATGAATGCGCTCGTGAAAATTAATTCGTTCGTAGATTTTTAAACTATTACGAAATTACTTTCTATTGTAATCCTTTAATTATTAAAGTAAACAGAAATAAGTGAAAGATATTCATGTTTTTTCATTGTTGCAATAATCAAAGCGATATTAACATATCTTTACACTGCAGAAAAAGCAAGTAACTACATTTATAAAACAAATTTTATTCTTTCTTCTTCATTATTTTTATTAATTGTATATTGGACCATTTTAAGGCCATCCATTGACTTTTGAGGTCGTTCGTATGTTTAAACTAAAGATCTTTCAATAACAAATTGTTTTAACTGCGATCAAGGAGGAAGAACAGATTATACATTTATTTTCTGCTTTCATCTTCCTATTCATTTGCCAGCATTACCTTGCTTGACAATTGTTATTGTCCGTATGTCACACACGTGTCACTTAAAATCATAATACGATCACTGTAATTGTCAAATGACTATGGGCGGTTTCCGCCATGAATGGACGATTCATGGTTCATATACTCTGTGTCTATATAAAACGGTCAGCCAGACGTAGCTTACACGTTGCCCGTTGATCCTTTATCAGAATTTAACGATACCGTAAATATATCAGGAAGGATAATATATTTTAAAACAGATTCAAATTACTTAATAAATTATTCTCCGCTTCTTTGTTTCAAAGTTAGTATTCCTAATAGCGGTAAAACGGAGCAAACCCTAGGAAATTTATAGAATTCAAATATACACATATCTCTTAATTTCAAGTTCAATATTATAATTTTGCGATAAATACTTTATGTTACCGTACATAATATTTTCCTATAATATTCTCTTCTCTTTCAATCCTATTAATATCAATTGTCGATAAGACCAATCGAATGCCATCGTACACGCACAGGATATTTAATAGAATATCTAATATTGGTTTTGCAAACATGATATTTCGTGTATATCAAAGAATGATATTTTAGACAACAATGGATAGTGCTTCTGTTAAATCAGCCGATGTACAGTAAACAAGGTTTTTATTGCACGATGTGCATCGAATAGGTTTTCTGTCAGGCATCGTGAAGCTTTCAGAGGTTCGACTACTTTCAATGCGTTTACCATTCAGTCATCGATACACCGAGTTTGTCTAAATCGAATTTATTCCAGTAATCCGGTGCTAATTCCACGGCTTTGTTAAACGTCCAATGACAAATCGATTTTGTCGATAAAGGCGAGTTTGCTTTTTCCCAAGAACTTCTTCGAAATTTAATTTTATCTTCGTCGTATAGGGTGTTTCGTTGAAGCTTGAATTCCCCAATATCCTCGTTCTTCCTCTCTATTAATAAGAGACATTTTTTAACGATAAAAGTCTGCATTCTTTGATATTTTAATTTTTTGTTTTTTTGTTTTTTGTTTTTTATCAATAACGGGAATCCTCTACCGATAGTGGAAATTTGCGAATGATAAAAATCTGTTGAAAAGGAAAAGATACATTTTCCCTAATCTTTATCTGTATCCTTGATCCTCCCTTCCTTAAAAGAAAATTAAAAACGATTCACGAAGGAACTAACCGAAATGCGATATATCTGCATAATTCCTCGTGGACACGGCGTACGACCGGAAGTCTCGTCCGCTAATAACTATAGCGAAGATAGTCAAGAATTTCCGACTATAGCCTATCGTTCTTTTTTCATCGTGCTCTCGAGATAATCATAGACGCGCGTGAATAATATTCTACGATCACAAACGTATGTACACCGCGTGTTGCAAGATTACAGTATGAAATTTTCTGAGACGAATTCTGTCAATGAACGCACACTCGTCTATCGAAGAGTCACATCGAGCTGTACGATTCCGATCTTTCCGATTACACGTGTACTGTTTAAAGATTCAATCGTTCGACCTTCGACAAATTGACGATTTCGAACAAGCTTTACATCGAATGTTCGTACTTATCGTTACATTTATTTCCTCGTCTCGAAGCTTGGTGTATCGAACGATCGATGGTTGCCAAAATATTCTCAAGGTTCGGTACGAATCAGAGACACCCTGTACAAGCGTGTTGAGACAGCGCAACTTGGAACACGAATTGGTAAAGTTGCAACGCGAGTCGGTCGCAGGGCATCCTCGCATTGAGAACCGTTCGATAGACTTTATTCTCGTTCCCGTAAATTACCAGCCATGGTGTACGGTGTTGTCAAGGGGGAAAAATGAATGACGTTATCCACTCCCACGAACCGTGCATGGAACATAGAGACAAACGTTTCGCGTGCAAATTTTTTCCTCGCTGCGAACGGTCTCCTATCGTTCGCGCGTCTTCCGTAAACGTCTGCTCGAGTCGTTCGAATATTCTATATTTGCCTTCTATTTTTACCAACTCTGCCGCCTTTCTCCGCGCGACCTAACAAAATCGTTCGTGGTTAGTTAGGTTGTTTATTCGCGATCAAGGTTCGAACGCGCGTTCGTTTAAATCGCTCGTGAAATCGATCACGGACTGGCCGGTTTGCCGGAATCGTATTTCAAAGTCGTTTGTGTTTAAAGTAGCCTGTGAACGAAGGGTAGAGATGGCCACAATGGCCACTCAAGGTTTCAGCTCGATGTATCTATCTCTTTTACTCTCGGTAATCGTCGTTACCTCGCATCCGCGGCAAGTAAAACAGGTAAACGCGGAGAAAGTCGTGGCTCGTCCAAAGTAAGACTCGAAGTACGTAGGTGCAAATGAGAAAGCTGTCGACTCTCGATCGTTTCTGGCAATCGGCATCGAAACGGAGATTAAAATTCTCGTTCCACCTGATACGGTTAATTACGCGCGTTTATCAACGGTAACAATCGCAAGCTAAACATTTACTTTCCCACCAGCAAATCCAGCGTACGGTCCATCAATCATTATACAATCCTCTGTGTTAATAAACGAACAGGTAGAACATTAATCATCTTGAAATTGCCGCTGCGAATCTTTCGTCAAACTTCTTTCTTCCGTTTCCCAAGCCATGCTACGCGTTTTCCTCGAACTTTTCAACCTGTCCAAGCCGTGATATTTCTTATCCGTCTTAGCGTATGCTAATGAGACGATATTGTGGCTGGCGTCAACGAGTTACAGATAAACTACTCGCGAAAGTTTCCACTTTCAGAAGTTTCTCGTCGGTTTACGTAGGATGGAAAAAAGATGCACTTCTTTTTTTTTTCTTTTCTCTTCTCTTCTTTTTGGACGGTTTATCTTTAGAATTCGACTCGGTTATTCTCTTGGCGTAGGTTACGATACCTCGTGCGTTTTAAATATTTATAACCGGCGTATTGTTTGTTGGAATTGTACTAAAGTTAGAATTATCGTGACTCGATTGAATCTCTGGTTAAACGATGATCGCCCGAAACTTGGTATTATTCCTTTGAAAAATTTAATAGTCGATAATCGTATTAAATGGATCGATCGGGAGAATTATACTTTGATAAAATACGATAGGACGGTGATAGGTGGATTGAAACAATATCAGGTAAATACGATACATCCAAATGCGTGGATATATAATTATAATATTGGTATATTATTAATATT
Source organism: Bombus haemorrhoidalis (assembly GCA_014825975.1). Taxonomy (NCBI): domain Eukaryota; kingdom Metazoa; phylum Arthropoda; class Insecta; order Hymenoptera; family Apidae; genus Bombus; species Bombus haemorrhoidalis. The sequence continues at coordinate 4,075,922 of CM026170.1, forward strand.
ATTAATATTAGATATTAGATTTATTATATGAAAACGGAGAACTATAACTATTTAATTTGAACTTAACGTAATAACGTGATACAATTAGAGCTATGAAATTTATTTGACAACTCAACTCGCGACTCGTAACAACTCGACAGCTCGTGAGCAAAACGATCAATCCGCAGCTATTATTCGCAGCTTACTCGTAACTTCCGTAACAACTATCGACTATTGATCACTCTCTCCACCAACTGTTTACGCCAGAGTTTTCGATGTTCCTGTTACAAGTGCTGCCTGTCCACGATGGTCACCACCTACGCCTTCTTCAATTTGCTCATTGTCGTAAAGGCGCATCCTTCGGGATTTCACGGCCCGGTCAACGCTTTCCTTTTCCATCTGTAGTTCATCGGGATTTTCCCCAGCGGTTTTCCTCCATACTACGGTATTATATTAAAAATAAAGCGCGACCAAAGATCGAGTGTCAGACCTTGAACGTACTGTTAGGAATTTACCACGGGCAAAAGCGCGTGGAAAGAGACGAGATTGACCTGTACCGTTAGAATCATAAGCGAAAGACGGAAAATATTAGCGAACTTATCTCGCCGACGAGAATTCGATTTACGATGTATATCGTGTTGGCAACTAATTGACCGCGGCTCTTGTCAATACCACCCAATGACAAAGTCCGTAATCGCTTAGTTGCCGACCCAATAGGACAGATCGTAGTATCAACTTTCTCGTAATTAATCCTGCGAATAGGAGTGGATGGAACGCGATCTCGTTCGTCTATCGAAGAAAAACTGTTGCCTCGATGATAGATTTTCCATGTTCCCTTGAATCAGTCGTGTCCGACAAAACGGTATAATTGATAAAGTAGGAAAACGAAGATATCGACGCGCGATATGTCGGTCAGAAATTACTCATGCCCGGGTGAACGGGTTCCCTTTAAAAAAAAGAACGTGCCATTAGTCAGCCGTGATAGACGAGAACTTGTTTGCTGTAAAGCGAGTTTTACTAGAAAAACCGCCTGCTACGTTAGTCATCCGAAGTGATACAGCGTGTTAGCGAAGAAGCAGCTTGAATTCAGAAACAGGTGTGCTCTTTTTTTTTTTTTTTTTTTTTCTTTTTTTAAGAAAAATGAGCGAAGATGTAATCTTGCGAAAAATTTTCCAAACTCGGGAGGAGGGTCAACTCTGTTACTTTTGAAACAGAGAGACAGTAAATTAAGAAACACGAGGGAAAATGCAGTATAGCCGTTGTAAGATACAGTATCGATCGAGAACTTTTTTTCTTTTCTTCGCTTTTTTTAGATTATTAGTAATCGTACGGATTTCTCAACGAACGTGTGTTTCGTTTTTCGCTCGTCGTACAGAATTCGTTCTTGTATCGAATAGCTTAGCGATACAACTATAACAATTGTCGTTACGATATTATAACATATCGTACAATGCCTGATCTTTCGCAAGTGCGGTTTTGCTTCAATTCCAAAAAAATACGAGAGTCCGTTATCCGTCGTGTAATGTAACGTAAAAATTGAAATCACGTGTGTAGTAAAAAAAGATGTACCGATTTCTACTTCGAAGATTGGCGCACGGTTGTATATCTACGAAAATGACGATATTCATTGAACGATAGAAATGCTTTAAAATTACTGTGCTATGTATACATCGAATTAGCGTGTACTATAAAAATGATTGTACACTTGGTATATCACGATCCAATATACATATTATACTTGGTAGAAGAGATACGACGAGGCCGTAAATTATAGTAATACAAAGTTTGACTAACTCTTCCACGATACGATACAGGAAATACTCGGGCAAACATGGCATTTAAACGTTATTATGCATAATCAGATTTCATTATCTATTAATATGTTTATAGCGATTAGATAAGCTGCGAATTTTTTATATTTAGCGTCTGACGTACAAAAAGATCTTGACGAAAGAATCGTTAAAGGATTTTCCAATCGAAACGTTTTTCCCTCGTCTCTGCTCGAATTTTACGTGCCGCGTTTCGGTCAAATTCATTATCCTATGGTGAAAATTGAATTCAAGTCGTTTTCATATCGGATAACATTCTACCATTCGGTAGAACGTTTCGCGATGTTGCATAAAGTGAATTAACATCGTGCAATACAGAATGTCATGAGTCAGAATATCATGTTCTTTCGTGACAATGGTATATTATACTTCGTCAAACTGCTTGCAGAAGCTACGTGAAAAACTTTCTTCGCTCGTTCAAACAGCTGTTGAAAGACAGAAGGAAATAATACGTTATATCGCGTTTAACAGCTTTTTACCATCGTAGCAATTTTTTCTCTTTCAATCGTGCGTCTTCGTTTTCGTTTAAGCCTGGCAAATCGAACGAATTTGCAACGTTCCGAAGACGCGAGATCGCAACGAGAAATCGCGATAACAGTTCACACCGATACAGCGTTTCGCGAATATAATATACGTCATACGAAGATTCGCTTAGTTTTGCATAAAATATAAACGACATGACGATACGTCGAAGCTTTCAGTGTGCAATGATGACGGTCGTTGTGATTTATCTGATCGCGGATCAGCAATAGCTCACGTGAAATACATTATCTGTTCGCACTTGACGAAACTTTTCAAATTAATTAAAACGAGTATCTCTGATATCGTAGAGATCTAGGTAGAGATACAGAGACAGAATTAGCTGTGCACTCGAAAAGGAAATTAATTGCGAAAAGTAAAATAAAATTTAATCTTATTGGTATGATATGGTTCGTTCGACGTACTTTTTCTTTTTCTTTTTTTTTCTTTCTTTTTTAACTTATTTTAACGCCTTGAGCGTTCACCCCTTGAACTATCGACACGTATTTCTAACTCAGCGTCAGTATATCGTCAGTGCCAAGGTTTATCGAAGACGTACGAGTTGAAAATCGAACGGAAAGAACGACGAGAACCATGACGAAGGATCGATATCAATATCCTTGCACTCTCATCGGAATATGTCGGACGTTCAGGGAATTCATCCCGGTCGGGTAACGCGGTGCACGATTTTTCTGAATAGAAATCTCGTTATCACCTTGACGTCTCGCTTTACAAGACCACGTGCGCATCTAGTTTACGCGGGGACATCGAATTACGTGCGTGCTCGTATTTCACCTGTGTAATGCTTATTAAATTTAGCACATGTGATTGGATCCTTAGAGCGGCCGCGAGCCACTCTTTGTTCGTTAAACAGGCCTCGCGCGTCGCTAAGGAAGAGGTGTATATTTTCTTTGTCTGAAGGAGCGGACAGGTTTGCAGGGGTGGGAAATGGCGGGGAAAATACGTGGGTGGTGACTCGTTGAAACGGGAGACAGATGGAAGAACGTGTCGCGCAATTGGATTGTACGGTGACAGCTGTTTACGGATGGAACAACTTTGTTTCGGTGAAACTCTTTCGATCTTGTAGGTCGCGCGAGCTTTTGGATCTTTAGGATCGCAGAAGTTTCGAACCGCGATATTTCTTTCGTTTCTTCTTCGTTTCTTCGTTCCAAAGTGTACGCGGAGATTCTTTAACGAGCGTTACAAGTAAAATTGGCGTAGGAGATAGGAAGGGCGAAAACGAGAGAGATTTGTTACGATTATTATAATATCGGTATTTCATTCGTCTTACGAGAGCTTCTTCTTATTGGGAGAAAAGTTGACTATAGCGTAGCCGATGAAGGACGTCGTGCTTTCGGGCTGGTTTTTTTAGTCGCGTCGTTCGAGAATTATTCCGAGGTAAATCAAGAAAAACCATTTTTCTACGGATCGAACGATTACTCTCGACGGAATCTGTCGGTTTAACTCTCGATGGTGGATCGAATACGAAGCTCGATATTTGTTAGAAGGGACATCGACCCGCAAATATTATTATCAAGCAACGGATAATTATTATTAACGAACGAACGATATTATTTAAATACCGTCGCAAATATTCAGAGTGGATTTTGTAGAAAAGTTAATCATGGTTGGAAGGAAGTAGAGGAATATCAGTCTCTGCCGACCGGAAATATCGATTTATCAAACAATCAATCTTACGCAAGATTCTTCAACCGGAAAAGCATCTATATTAAATATATATTGTTACATTCTTATTTTATTTTCGTTTTATTTTTTTTTATACAATAACGTTTCTACGATAATTTCTTTGTACGAAGAAATATATTCTTCGCAGACGTACGCTTAAAATAACACGATAACGATAGCAATACTAAAGCATATATAATACCGAAGTATATTAAAAGTATAACCGCGACGTCCGATTCAAAGTGAATTCGATCTCGACGGAATCCTACTCTAACTTCATATTATATCCAAAATTTATACTATCGATATTTTTCTCGTCCCCCCCCCCCCCCGAAAAAAAAAAGATTTTCGCGGATTTTCGTTTCATACGCGGGGTGGGGACGGTGGGGGAAAACACGCAACACGCGCGAACGAGCAAGTAAACACAGCGCGCGTTTTATTCGCGCGCGTAACGAGCGCCTATGTACCGGCAACAAAGAACAATGGCCGGAGATGAGGAACAAAGGGAACGTTTAGAAAACACTCGCGAAACAATCGAGTGAATGTCGATCGATCGTACGCGTCACTCGCAACCCCGTTTGTACAGTGACTTCTAGCTTTCCCTGCGAAACTCACGATTCGTAAAAAAAAAAAAAGAAAAAAAAGAAAAGGAAAAGAAACGATAGAAGGGAAAAAGGACGAAAAGATCCACGATCGAAAAATAGTTGGTATACCGCAACTTTAATCTCTTAGGTACGACGCGCCATTACAGTGGCTTTCGCGAATGTCATATTATATTACGACGCGCCGCTATAATGCCTCACTCTATAATGTCCTCGCAATGTTTTATAACAGTGTCAACGATATATACAGGCACAATATATATTGTTTGTTTTTGACACATCAGTGTCAGATATCAATTATTGCTTTCCGTTAAAATAAATATACCATTATTAGATGCTCTTCTTAACACGCCGATCCGCATCCTTACAACATTTTACAATCTTCAACCCGAAAATGTCGCTAGAAAATAGAAAACGAAGAACAATTTGCTACAATTCCGAAACAGACTCGGATCACTGGAATGTACAAAATATGAAATGAAAAAATTGCATATAATTTTTTATAGAGTCATCTAATATAAAATAATATGGTATGAAAATAATATGAAATTAGGATAAATAATCTCGTAAAATAGAAACTGTACGTTATTCGAAAAAAGTGTTTCAGATAGAACTTGTCCTATTTCGAGAGGGCCATCTGGCCATGGTCGCGCAGATCTCTTCTACGTGGTTGCATCTCCGCGACTCGAGGGCGGTCCTTGTTTTTGCAAATGGTACGACGATAAATTTTTTAGACGCGATGCGACGCAGTTTTTAAATTCTCTACAGAAGAGTATACAAGTACTTGATTCGAAAAATGATTAATTTAAAAGATATCTTAAATTTAGTATTTTTCTTTTTTTCCTTTCTTTTCCTTTTTTTCTTTTTGTTTTTATCTAATTTGTATCTTAATATTAAATTTAATATCGACTTGTTGTGTGAATGGGAAGGAAGGATAAGAAAGAGTTTACAAGTTTTTAAGTTTTCACTAGTTTCTATTCACTAATAGTCCTTAGAATATGGAATTCAGTACTAATATATACAGAAAAATATAAATATCCACACAAAACCACGCACACAATGATTATTATAGATAGAAAAATACAAATATCCATATAAAACTGTATATATAAAACCATGCATACAAAACCACGCATACAATGATTATTATAGATAGAAAAATACAAATATCCATATAAAACTGTATATACAAAACCACGCATACAATGATTATTACAGATAGAAAAATACAAATGTCCATATAAAACTGTATGTACAGAACCATGCATACAAAACCATGCGTACAATGATTATTATAGATAGAAAAATACAAATGTCCATATAAAACTGTATGTACAAAACCATGCATACAAAACCATGCGTACAATGCGTACAATGATCATTATACATAGAAAAAGAGAGCATCTCTCGTGGCAGGAGCAGCGATTATCGGGGATCGAGGTATCCCAGCTCCAACCAATGCGCTGCCACGTCCCTTTGGCATTCTCCCGGTTCTCGGTCCAGCAACAACCTTGCCGTTATTGCTTCTCCCGGAGAAGGGTCGATGTCGACTAGGTTTCCTGTCCGTCTCATCATCGTGAATTGGGCCACTCGATGTCTCTTCCCTTGGTTCGCTTGGTCTCGTACACCTGGTAGGACGATTCTTCTAGCCCACGGTGCCATTTTTGCCAAATTTCGTGGCAACAAGCGTATCGAACCGAGGCACTGCTCGCTTTCTATGCCCCAGTCGACCAGGAAGACGACGTAGCCTATCATGGTCCGTTGCAAAAGGATGGCCCTTTCCCAAGCGCTGGTGTCCTTGAAATCTGCCAGCACGGCGACGAGCATGCCTGCTCTCAAACTTTTCGCCTTCGGCAAGTACTCCGTGGGATGCTCCATCATCTGCAGATTGAGTGTCTGCGTTATTTTCGGACATCCAGCGATGCGGACCCACATGGTGGTGAGTGATTCGACTCGCACCAACCGGACAGGAACTCCTTCTCGGAACCGATCGTTCGTACGTTGCAAGATCTCCATGTTCGACGAGTCTTGGGAGAAATTTCCAATGTCGATGTTTGACTATTCCGCTCTGCCTAGTTGACGGGTCCAGGTGAAGCGATGCTCTGGCTTCGCCAGCAATCGGACCCCTTTTTATATCCGATGTCGGGCTACGTCAGCGACCTCTATTATTAATTCGACCACCCTTTGAACTAAACATTCCTTTTCCTTTCCTTCTTTCACACTTTTCTCGTCCTCGCAATATTTTATAACAGTGTTAACAATATGTGTATATATATATATATAGTCTTAGTTTTTATATTTTTATAGTCTTAGTAAATATATAGTTTGCGATAGGCCAGAATCAGATATCAATTGTTGCTTTTCGTTAAAATAAATATAGCATCGTTAATGCTCTTTTTAATGCTCTTTTTAACATGTCACTTTCTAGAATCTTCGACCTGAGAGTGTCGCTAGAAGATAGAAAACGAAGCGCGATTTGAAAAGCACTAGCTCGTTATCAAAATATGTCACACTCGATCGTATCATTAATTATTAAAGTAAATTATTAAAGTTCGAGTACATGCATCGAGTATTTGAAGAAAAATTATCGTTTAATTATCCAATGTGCATTGCGTAGAGAGCAGCACGATTCGTTACATATTGCAGTGCTGTATTTTTTACGCGTAATTCGCGTCAAAGTCCGCTGCCGTACAGAGAAACAGCCCCCTAAAGATTCAATCTTACCTATGACGCGTAAACCGATCTGTTGCAAGTTTTCCTCAAAGAAATACGCGATACGACTTGTTGGATCGAAGGGTTTCTTTTCTTCTTCCTTCCTGCCCCCTCTTTTTCTATTTGCTCCTTTGTTTCTCTCTGGTCGTCGCTAGTTTTTGTGTTATAAAGAGAAATAGTTGAAACAAATTTAATTTGCGGAGTTTAAACTCGGCTCTTCGCCGATATCCGTTTCGTAGTTTAGTGATTGACAATTATTGGAGTGGTGAAAAACACGTTGTATTTCGTGTGTTTTATGGAAGATCGCTTTCTAAATTCAATATGTACGATATTTCCATATTAATCTGTCGTATCGGATAGATGGAATTTTATATATATTTCAGTTTTTTTTACTTGTATAAGTACGAAATTTTTATTTCGATGCTTTATCTTCTCTGCGTTATGAATTAGTCCGAAACTCTTTCCGACAATCTTCTCTTTGCAAAATTAGATTAATTCCTTGCTGTAGAAAATCGTAGAAAATAAAATTCCTATATTAATCCTCTTTTGTTATCATTTTTTACTGTACAGTAGCTTTTTTATCTGAATCCTTGCGAAGCCAGTAAAGCATAAAACGAGGCAGAAGCGTGTCAAGGCCGTTGATCGATTGCTACGAAATAATTACACTGCGAAAAGCTGGATCAGTGCTTTGCAGGCTTGTTAAACGGACACAAAGCGAATAAGATCGAGCAAGAACTTTCGTAAAATAAAACATCTTTATTCCGAGAGGCGCGAGAAAATTAGAACGCGCGTTTCAGAAATTACTCTGAAATTCGTGAGAACGTATTCCATCGTTTTTTCTTTCGCTTTCGTTCGATTGCAATATTTACATGTACCTTCGCCTCCTTTCACGTCGATCAAGCTTTTAATCGAATTCTTTTCAAACAATAATTTTCCATGTAATAATCGATCGACGCGTGCTGTAGTTTCTAGCGTTTCATCGACTCGCGATCGTCACGAATATTCCGCCTGTACTCGTTCATCCGACCAAGTACTTTGCTGAAACCCGATGTTTCGCGAGTAAAGTTAATTCATCGCGCTTCGCGCGAATTCTTGTCGCGGACCGATCAACCTCGTTACCCGATAACAGTGTCCAATAATGCCTACAATTCGCTGGATCAGGCCCTGGTTTACCGTTTCCTGTTATGTAAATTGCATTACATTACATAACGGTGAACGATCGGAACAGGAAGCAAGGAGTGGCTAATGCATAATGCTTAAGCTAATACGAGAACACCATTCGCATTGCTCATTAGCTACAATCGCGTATCACACGATAAAACACTGTCGTCCTATCAATCGAAATCAGCTATCTGCACTTTTTCTCGCCTGCTTTCGCAAAATGCAATTTTAATCGATCGATAAATTAAGAACGGAAAGATTTGCGACGATTCTTATTTCGCGTGATCAAAATAGAGTCCAATATTCGACACGTTACTTTATTTAAGCTGACTAAAATTTCGCTGCGATATTCGTCGAATCGTTCCGATGTATCGTCGTGTTACGCGCGCGTACGAATAGTCGTAGGTAGCGGGAAAAAGTAAGTCGACCGTCGTATTCGATGGATCGCTATAAATTCTATTAAGATATAAAAAAGTTGTTCGTCAAACTACGCAAGAAGTTTTGTGGAAAGAGCACAAACAGGGAATAATCGTAGGAAGAAAGAAGCTAAAATATCGCGACGCGAACGCGCACGTATGCGTTGTTCACCGTAACGCGACCGTGTACGAACGAGCTACGAGACTATCTCCGGTCCTGTCTGCTGCTCTTGTCTCGTCTTTCTGACGTGGACCGACGACTACCACCCTCCGTATATCGTCCACGAAGATTACTCCCCTAGACGGTTCTCCTTTTTACCGGTGCCACGTGTGAGAGTTGAATTACTATCTCGACTAGACGGATCCACGGACTTAATCGTGACTCGACCCCGTGCTCCTCTTCTCTAACGGTGTTTTTACGTTAGCGTAGTGCAAAAACAGACACGCGCGCGCACGTCCGCACGAGCGCAATTTTTCCTTCGGATATCCTCAAGAAGAACGTTCTCCCTCGTTTTTTTCGCGACGTTCTTCGTTAGTATCGTGTTTAACCGTCGTATTCGATCCATTATGATTTAATTTCGGTCTGTTCCTGCTTTCTTCTTGTCCCTTGCAGCCACGCGGCAGCGAAGCCACGACGTTTTTCTCGAGAGACGAGAAGCGAAGGGTAGTTGGATTCGTTTCCTCGAAAGAATCGGTTTTAGTCGAGGATCCAGGGGGGTTTCTCCGCGGTCAGACAAGCATCGGGTTTGATTAATAGCGGAACGTTAGGTCGTTCGATCATAGTCCAGCTTCTTGCGGTAAATCGATGTTGCGCAACTGTAGTTCGGACGATGATGTAATTAACTCTTTCGCGATGCTGCCCGAGACTGCGGCAAAGGGTGAAACGTTAAATATAGTACCATAAATTTCACGTTTTAATACATACAACGCGGTTATTAATCTCTTAGAATCTAATCTCGTTTGGAAAAAGTTTCGAGAATATATTATATATTCGATCTTTTCGATGTTTATCGTGCGCTTCTCGACGTTTATTTATGTAGACGTGTAGAGTACGTACGTATATCGAGATTATTTTCGTTACGAAATTTACGAGGGTGAATGGAGAAACAGTAGGGCGTAGTGATTTTACTTTATTTAATTTGTTTACCTTATTAACCTATCGCATCACAGGATTCGCGGAATGAATGGTATACGACGAAACATTTGTAAGTGAAGAACGCGCGGTAATTGTGCGGTCGTCGAACACTTATCCTACGCAGAAACGGTTAAATATGTCGCTATATTCAAAAATATGATAACGGTGTATTTTATGACGTAATCCGTATATATATATAATAGTATGTGTCAAGGATTAATAATTAATAACGTATTTTTACAAAACTGACTCGCAGACATAGTTGTAGCAGATTCTATGTTGAAAAGCCATAGATTTCCAATTCTATCTAGAAACGACTATGAACATACGTACATCTGTGTACGTCAGTGTGGAAATTTTTCACGAGATAAACTTCTCGAGAAATATACCAAAGTCAATGTAAAACACGCGGACAGCGTAAGTCGTGATTCTCTCTGTTTCTTTTTTTTTCTTTTTTTTTCGTATTGCAAAAGAAATTCGAGACGGCAGAAGTTTCTGCGTCAGAAATTATTGGAACGTGAGTCAACTAACGTATCTTTAAGCGCTAGTATCTCGACCTTGTGAATGCAGACATCGATAGGTGCTTGTTGCACCGAGCCACGGATACGATAATCTTCCTTTTGACCAATTTTACATAATATTTCACGCTGTCAAATTTTCAAAATCTCTCGAAACCTTCAAGCTCGTTGTTCGCGAATCCTACGCGGAACTCGAAGTTTCGTTTTCTTACGCGCTGACGTCTTCTAGCAACGAGGAAAAAAAAAAAAAAAAAACAAATTTTCTTCGCGCATAACCCTTTTAAGTGTCACTCGACAGCTGTTTCTTTCTCGAGTACACCCTCTGCAAAGACGCACATCGCGTCGTCGTACCGCACCCCAGGCGACCGACTGCTCACTTTCATTTCGTCAAGCTCTTCGTGAAACTGTACAGTTTGTCGTGGAGAAAAAAAGACGAGGAAGAAAAAAAGAAAAAGGGAGAAACATTTCAGCTTCGTGTTCGTATGAGAGACGTCCACCTTTTTTTCTGGGTTAGTAGATTCTGTAAAAAACCGTGTCACTTAATCTCTCTCTCTCTCTCTCTAGATCTTTTCTGGTAAATAAACGCCGGTAAATCAAGCGAAGTTGGCGACGATGCCATTGAAGTTGTTTCAGTGTAGCTGTTGCTCTTATCGTTGTTACCGCAATTGTTCTTGAAACCGTAGGCTTCAACTCGCAGGGTTTCCTGCTTGATACTACGATATCTTTGATTTTTCTTTTGCTTTGTTCCGCGTATACAATAAAGATACAATTTTATAAACATTATTGTGCACTGGAAAATTGCACGATGTACGCTATAGTTGCGCAATATTCGATGCAATTTTATGCTTTTTACGAGCGCAACTAGCGAAACGGAATTTAAACAGACGTTTGTTTCATCTCGTAAATTCGTAGCAAATAATTTCTGTATATGTTTTTTTTTTTTTTTTGTTTTACAAATTATTCGAATTATCCACGGATGCGGAGATATGCGCGATTTAATCATCGCGCAACGATCTATCGATTGTTCGAATTACAATAAAAAATGCAAAGCTAAAAGTTTTAAATAAACAGAGGGAACTCGTGTGATCTCCGCCATTAATATCTAGCTAATTACAACGGTATCTACTAACCTAATTCTGTTTGACCACGATATTACCAATTACGATCTGGCCTAATTATACCGTTAGACTAATTACAATCAACTTCGTTACGTCCACAGGCGTATTTGTGGCTAACCGTTTAATTTTAACATGTTATATCTTGGGTCTCGTGTTTCGTAGCGATAAAGGAATACAGGCGTGACCATACTTACGTCATTATTGTTATAACGTTACATATCACGTATTGTTTATCTCAGATACCTTGATTCCCTCTAATCATCGTGTTTCGAGCGATTCTTGCGGTATAAAACGACATTCTTTCGTTCGTAGTTCGAAATTCTATTCAATTCCGAATTGTCTCTTTCGTACAGTACCTCTCATTTTCGAATCGAAAGTTACGTGGTTTTGTTTTGTGTTTACGCGGCCGAACCACGCAACTGCAGCGGATTGTAGCTTCGATTTCATCGAAAATGGAGAAATATCGTATGCTTCGATAAAGTCTATGTTCGCAGGTATTTATCTTCTCCTATAGCCAACCTAATACTACGTACCGACAAAGTGCAATTCTACTACATTTCTAAATAGAACTCGATAATTTTTTTTATCAACCGTACGATGCGTTTTTTTTTTTAAGAAAAAGTATCGAGATACTTTGATCGAAAATTGCTTTTTAATTTAAAAAACGTTCGATTCGATGTAACTGTAATTTTGTAAAATTCTTTCGTAATAAAAATTTGACGAGTCTACTAGCTCGTCCTAGTCGCGCGATTCATCCTGTACGATATTGTGCTTGCTTTCAATTCGGATGCCGATACATAGGGAGAGTCGTTTAATTCATTAACGCTGCAGATACGAACCTTTGAAATATTTAAATACGCTATTTCTAGTTAATTGGGTTTAGCACGACCACGTTTAGTCACTGAATTTTAAATAACTTTAGGCGTTCGCGAAGTCGATCGCTTTTTATCTGTAACGGGTGTTACTTAACGATACTTTCAGTCACTCGTTAAATTTTAAAGGATGTTAAAGGATGAAGTTTGTCCGCTTGGCGTCCTATCTCTAATTAAATATACCCATTTAATTTTAACATGTTAACGACGCTGCTGGTTACCATTTTTCAGGCATACAGGAACGATTTTGAACGACTTCACAAGCTTACGTGATTATTTCCTACCTGATATATGCACGGTATTTGCGATAAAAGCGCTTTCAGTCACCTGTACATGTTGAAAAATATCACGCATCTGTCAAATCGACCGTTTCGCGTACGACAGCCCGAGGATGGACAGGACAGCGAGTGAAAAATATTCAGACGAACATATTATGCTCGTCATAGCCAAAAAGCGACTCACCGTTGACGAACGAGTCAACGAGCCGATTAATAAACAGGCTGGCACGTGGAATTTCTTTGGAATTATATACTTCGAATTGCCGAGACATTAATCGGCCTTGACGTTCGAAGCCTGGCGCCGCTGTGCCATAAAATGAACAACGTTGTGTCCTCTATGCATCGCGTATTTCTCCGTTTCTCCTTTTTATTCCTTCCGGACCTGTTCCACCAAAGAAACTCGTTGCTGTTTCGCGACGCTCTAATTAGTTTCCATTTCAGGATACTTTATCGTCTCTGTTGCCAGTGACACGTTTACGTGGTAATCGTCGGTGAAAAATTGGAACACGCGAACACGCTTCGTCCGAAGAATAATATCGTATCTTTGCGAAATAAATAGAATTTACAGCTTTCAGATTGTTCGTTGGGAAAATACCGATGTGATTTTATCGACTCGGAATGTTCGCTGCGAGATTTACGAAAAATTCGAAGAGATTCTAGTTTTAGAGAATCGGAATTCTTTTTTTCTTTTAACTTATTCGGTCGCTTTGCATACCGCGTTGCTGTTTATTTACGATTCGACGATTATTTCTCTCTGACAAGCGTTTCGTCTTTATTCGCTAGTTTATCGTTTGCTGTAATTTTTGTAGCTTTCAGTTTCTTGATATTAAAAGGTTACGATACGACGATCGACGCCACCCAATCCCATAGGCATTTCGGTTAAGATAATTATAATTTGTAACTTAAAATATAGAATTTATTTTCCAAAAGCTTTTCCTCGCAAGAAAAACACATTTTTAGAGAGAAGAAATTAAGACGAAAAGTGACCAACAAGTTGAAATGTACTTTGTCCGAAGGGATGTCGAAGAGGCCGTCGAAGATGGGTAAAGTCCTTTCTCGGCTCTACTTGAACAAACAATAGCCGTAAAAAATCTCTCGACTTGAAAGATTTCTCGTGACAATTACAGAGTAAAGCGAAAATGTTAGATTTATGGCAGTTACTTAGAATTATCGACGATCGTCTTAAATATGTTGTACAGCTGTTGGCCGAACGATGGATTTAACAAACGACGGTGAAACATTGACTAAGCGGTAGTTCCATCCGTATCCGTTCGGTAAGGTAATGGGAAGCGAAGAAAATGTGCAAATCCGTTTCGTTAATTATTTCGAGTAACTTTGCAGAGTTTCAGATTCTCGAAATTAAAAGAAATTAAAAACCGTTATAAAACTTGGAATAAATCATAGTTTCGTGCGTTTTCTGAAGGAAAATATCCTCCTCTCTATTCGAACGTAAAATAAAACATAATCTCGGGAAAAGTAACCATCTGTTGCACGAAATCCAAAGTCCACTAATAATACGACCGATTAAAAAAAAAAAAAAAAGAATGAAAAAGAAGAAGGAAAGAAAGAGAAACGGACGAAGATAAAACGAAATGTGCGTCTCAGCTGTACGTGGAAGATACGTGTGTACATAGTTTTCTTTCCGCGGCCACGATCTGACAAGAGGGGGTCAGTGCTCCTCGTGGTGCAGCGAAGCGCAACGTGAGTGAGCCTGTAAAGCGATCTGCATAAGCTACCGAGCGAACCTATGGACTCGTGGAATCGATTTATGTTACATCGTGCCCTATTCGAAGCACTTACACGAATATGCGAACGTATAGAGCACGTGGAACGTACAGGCGAAGAAACGTAACGAGGTAAAATCAGTCAGGTGTCGGAGATTATTACGTACGCTTGCAGGCAATTTCATATTTTTACGAAGAGCAATTGCATCGACCATATGCAATTTCGTATTTTTATGAAAAGAACTAGAAAGAAATGGAGCTTACTTAGCAATTTGCTTCGCTCGCTAGGAATTATGACGAGTTACCTACCCCACTTTGGTTCTTCCACGACTCTTCTATATATCGCTCTCTCTCTCACTCTCTCTCTCTCTCTCTTGGTATGGATTTTTCCGCTTTTAACCCTGACCTTACCAGACCCGGTTAAATGGCCGGTTTCAGAATTTAATTTAAAATTGTACGTTCGTTGTCGTCCCTCTCGTTCGTCCAACTTTTGTGTAAATTCTTATATCGTCTGATTAACCAATTTCTATGTTTTCGTTGTAATATAAGAATTTACGCAAAGTTAGATGAACGAAAGTAATAAGAACGAAGGGACAATTTGAAATTAAGTGTTGAAGGAAAATTGAGAAATCGATAGATCGGACGATATAAGAATTTACAGAAAGTTGGGTGAGCAGAAGAAGAATAAGAATGAAGGAAAAATTTCAAGTTAAATTTCGAAATTAGTCGTTCGACCGGGCTTAGGAAGGTTAATGCGAATATCCCATAAATCCATAAAAATCCTCGCTCCAACGGTTACCTCGGATGGCCTCGGGTTACGCCTCGCAAATATGTACGTTAGATTATTTGTCTAAATCCGACAAAATTCAGATCTGTAGAAATACTTTGATGGGCAAATAATAAATAATGGTAGGAGATAATATTTTACATAGCGCGCGTAATATATTCGCAAAAGGATTTTACAAACGTTCGGATATTTTCGTGTGCCACTGTACAACAACGTTTTACGTTATTCCATAAAAATTGGTTTTAAATCCGATGTACATGTATATCGTACAACCACGAACAGTTTTACGACCTCGTTGAATCACGAAGCTTGCTATATATATATATATATAACGTATATATATATATATATACGTTCGAAGAACTCTTGAAACTCGCGTCGCCAACAGTATCATAGAACGTTGCCATGATTCAATCAACTCGATAAACAGACTTGTTCAGTAGGCCACCCTCGGTTGCTTTTCTTACGGCCAGACACAACCAGGCCGCGTGGATGATGTTTCACGGATACAAACAGCTTTGTTTTCATCGGCGATAAAGCCGACAAACCCTTTGATTCGACTACCGATAAAAATCCAACGAGTCACGAATCACCGAGCTGTTCAAAAACTTTTCCATCTAGTTTCTCTCATATATATTTATATCAAAAAAACGACGATACCTTGGAATAAATGCTGTTTTCGTTATGGTACTAAGAAAAAAAAAAAAGAAGAAAAAAGAAATATAAAAAAATGCCCCGAAATTTCAGAAATTTCAGACTTCGTAAATACCATAATTCAATTTATTTTCTATAATTCTTCTTCTTTCGCTGACGTTCCACGATATTTCGATCTCACCATTAGCTAGAAAAGATGTTCGCCTGTGTTTTCCTCGTTCATCGAATATGATATAGCCTGCTCGTTATTATTTATCGCGCTCTTTGCAAAAACTTATTCGACAGGCACAGACGAAAAACGAGATACTCCGACGATTTGCGAAATTTCCTGAATAATATCGGTCGAATCGTGCGAGAGGAGAAGGTTCTTGGTCGTGACCTTACCGACTGAGATTTCATCGAGACGAGACGAGACGAGACGAGACGAAAATTAAGGTCGGTGACCAGAGGTTTTCTGACCCTTGCTCGGATGGCTTCTTCGATCCAGACGATGTCTGCAAAAAATAGGGTGCCGTGCGTGCGCTGGCGACCATCGTTGTTCTTTCGTTCCTTTTTTCTCCCATTCCTTTTTGTTCCTTCTTTTTCGTCATCCTTTCCCTCCGTTCGTTCCCATTTTCCTTTCTTTTTTTCCCCTTTTCTTTCTATTCTCCCGTTTCCTTTTTTCTCTCTATCTTTCTCTTCTCTTTTTTTTCTTTTTTTTTTCTTTTCCTTTGAATTCCGTTCGACGAGCGAAGGCAGAACGGTCGAATTCTAGGAAAATAATATGCTCGATAGGGATAAAACCACGCGATAAAAACGTTTTCTTGTCGTAACGCGAGGATCCTCTCGGGATTTGAAACGTCTCGACATACGAACGCTTGCTCGCCCAGTGCGATGTAGCGACGTATTTGCCTACGTATGAAGCTTCTTCGTCGCGCTAATTATTTGATTCGTTCTATGGGACGTTTATAATTACTTGGTTCGTAAAGGTAATTTGGTTTCAGGTTCGGATATATCAGGAGTTTGATGTAACGCGGGGATTCGAGTATGTCGTATCGCAAATGTAAATTGCGTTCGAGGAAACTAAAGAGAATAACGACGTATACCTTGTAATTTGTTATAAATTCGAAGATAATATCTGAATCTATTCGATTTTTCTACGAAGAGATCTTGTTTTTAATCTCTTGGGCGATGCGGCCATTAAACGTACAGAAACATACTTGGTTTTTCCTTTGCTACGTAGAAAGATACAAAGATACGACGATAATGTTGGATATTATTACCGACATCGATATCCATTTGAAATAAATGAAATGTAATTAAACGAGCAATTATAAATCGTGTCTCTGAAACAAATATCGCCCTTGAAGAGATTAAAAAATGTAAAAAATTATTATTTTCTTCGAAGGACGTAATATCTGCTGCCCGCGAATGTTCTTCTCGATACGTCAATAAAAAGTTCCGCTGTTTTACGCGAATAATTAGTCAGAGTAATTAATTCATTAATGACGCATAATTAGCCTAGCAACGGTGGGAACATCTGCGGTATAATCGAGCCGCGTGCGACGGATATATTACTGCGTAAAAATATTCACAACGTTTGTTCGTCTCGTAGAATTCAAAAGAAACGATACTCGAGATACTACTCGCCTCAAATACTTTTATTATTATCGTTATATATAACATACGATATATATATATATATATAATCTACTGATTATATATAATCTCGATTTAAATTTAATTCAAGTCGTTCGGTTCGGGTGAATTCTACGAGAAAATAATAAACGTAGCTTTTAATTATCGGTTCGTCGTTAATTTGCTAAGCGGAGTAAAAAGTTTTTCGTTTTTATCATATAGCGATCGGATACTTGAACAGCTGTTTATAGGTTCGAAGCAATAACGCGTGATGTAATGTGGAATCGTTTAAATTATCGTGGCAGGTCGTTTCCGCCAGCATCTGTCGCGGATTACTATCGCGCGTTTTGCGTTCTATCGATGTAATTAGCAAGAATTACCACGTCCATGATAATTATCCACGTTGCGCAATCGTTATCCTCCCTTTCTCGCAATGGCCGTTCGATGACGGTTCGCGTAAGTTGCCACCGTTTCCAGACATTCTTTTCGATTATATAAGCGAATAAATTGCTTATCAATTTGATAAAATCGATCGCCAATAGAATAAAAGCCAATGCCTGGCGTTCGACGTTTAACCTGTTAAAAAAGTCCCTCACGGGGTGCGCAGATAAAAATCAAACGAAGACGAGTGCACACGTCGAACGCAGTTAACTGGTTAATTAGTTCGTTATTGACGAAGAAGTTTCCAACTTATAAATTCATTAACGCTATCGGTTTGCGACTTGTCGTGTCGTGCAAGACGGTGTTATCGGCGAATTCGTCGATAAGGATTCCTGACGAACTCGTGCATTAGCCGCTGGAATGGCCATTCATATTTACGCGAAAGGGATAATTACGCGACTCCCTCGGCGGCGACTTCTCCGACGAGACGAGCAACGCAGGAAGACGTGGACATCGTGCGTTGGTTCCCTCGGTGCGCGTAAATAAATTTTGATGCAGTTGCATGCTTGATCGATTCAAGATGATGGAAACTCGAAAATTACCGTCACGTCTGCCTTTCGCCAAACACCATCGAGATAAAGTTACAAAACAAAAGCGACGTGACTCGAAAAATTACTCTATTCCCTCTCTTTTTTTCTTCTCTTCTTGGCATTTTTATAGAAAAATACTTTAATATTCTTCGAATACAGATTTTAAGTTAGAAATAGCAGCAACGTACTCGACACTTCGTACTGAGACGTTCTCCGTCGACAATTTCATCTAATTTTTCATTTTATCCGCCGTTTTGTTCGAACTTCGCAACCTAAAAGGAGGATTAAGGTAACGCGCAGCGATAACATTTATCGGATAATGTTCTAGATTGATTCTGATGATTCCTAGACGGTTCTCGGAAGAGCAGAAAATTGGGGGAGGAGGAGGGATTTTTTAGAATACGAAAACCTAAGAAGAAGAATTGCACGAGCTTAAACGATCCAGTATGCGGACGAACGGAGGTTCAGTTTTTTCTTTGTGAATCATTTAATCACTCTTCTTACCGACTTCAATTAACGAAACAACGTGTTATGTATTACGTTGAACGTTACATAAACATATATTTACACGGTCCGGGTTGTATCACTTTCGAAACAAGAACGCAGTATCCCGAACATTTATTTTGCCATCGAGTCTCGTTGCACGCTCCGATGCTCCTTTCTTCGCTTAACCGCCTAAAAAGGTCAGTCGTTCGCACGCGCAGACACGCACGCGCGTACGCACGGGCAAGCCATGGGAAAGGAAGAAAGTTTGTCAGTTGTCGCTAATTACAACACGTGTTACAATTTTTAGAATGGATCGATAACCACAGTGTCGCGGTTCGTCTTACACAACCCGATCGGCGTGCATTTACTTTCACGAGACGGAGCGTGATCCGCGAATAACCTCGAACGCAACAAAATTAATTCAATGTTTCTGCTCGATCGGATCGGCCACGATGCTGCGCCGCAATTACACGAAAATAACGGATGTTAAAAGGCCGCGGTTTATAATTAACTTGATCGATACACGTGTAGACATCACGTTGTTCGACGTTCGAGCGCCACCGATATTAAAAGGAAACACAATCGGTAATTCATTCCGAAAATAAAGCAAATGAAAAAAGGGAAGAAACAAAAATAGGAGAATAAAAATAAGCGGAAGGGCGGCGAGGTTTGTACTACCGGAGTACAGGTTTGTACTACAGTGGCTTGACGACTAAGCGATTGCGGATTCATCTCCTAATCACACTTAGTTGCATGTAATATGGCAATAAGTTTGTCGCGAAACGTTGATACAGTTGAGATGTATCACGAACACGTTTATCCGAGCGTTTCTATCATAGAAATCCGTCATCCACGTCGTAGGAAATATTTACAAGTTCCATTAGCGTCGTAACGAGACTCGATTATCGCGACTGTATCGTCGAACTTTGAAACGGATCTGTAAGCGTATCCCGTACGCGATTCCAAGTTGAAAAAGTCCTAAGGAATTCCATGGATCGGTCCAACTTTTGCGTTCTTCGCGAAATCGTGTTTGGTAAAGACGAATTAGAGATACTGACAAAGACCCGTGTACAAACTTCGTACGATTTCTTACGGACGGTTTCTCGTCTTGAAATTTCTCTCTAAGATCCAGCTTTTTTTTCTTGTTTCTTTCTTTCTTTCTTCATCTCGACTGTCTCGCGTTCGTGTTACAACGAGAAACCATCGTCGTTGCGACGATGTTGCGAGAAAATCCTCGCGAATCTTAGGTTCGAAACGCCACGATACCGAGGAACCGCGTTATCCTCTGACGGATTGTCCTAGGTCGTCCGGCACGCGTCCTTAACATCGTCCGCTTTGCTAATTTGTTAATTAACGCCGCTGCTCGTTTCCTAAGCCGATCGATAACGTTTCGGCGTCTGGACGAAGCGTTTTGTCGGGCCAGTGTGAAATTCGCCACGATCGCGGTTTCGAAAACCTGTCGAACTGGTTTCGTATTTTTAACCGGTCCGTCTCGTTTAACAGCGTCACTTTTGATGCCGATACGATGTCTCGTATTTGTAGTTTATGAATCGACCAATGTACGACCATTAAATGGGCGGTCATGAAGTTTGCACCGGTTCGCGATTGTGCCTGCAAGACACGTTCGATAGTTTCCATCTGATGATTCGTGCGGATCCCGCTGCATCGAAAGAAGATCGAAAGACAGCAAAAACACATAGAGAGCTGATGGTAAAGCGGTTGGCTTTACGACGTATGGGCATATTGGTAGTTATTTTTGAAAAGTCGTCGTTCACTGATACTTTCACGACGGTGTTATTATCGATCGTTGGAGCGGGGAAATTTTCTTCAGCGGAGAAATTAGTTCGCAGACGTGGAAGGTTTACGTACGAGCCTGTCGAAAGTCAAATTGATCGATTCTGCTTCTTGTCAATTTCGTTAATTGCTATGTGGAAGAGTGTACAGTGCGTTTTGGTCGAAGTTGAATCGACAGCAGAGCGTGGTTCGCCCTGTAGTTGAGCGCGCAGACATTAGGTTGTCCGGAAAGTGTTTTTCTTTTACAGACGCGTCCTTTACAACGACGCAACTTTGTACAAACGTGAAACCTAATCTGGCAAACCTTTTCGGACGACCTAATATTCTGTTGGGACGGCGGTTGGGTAACGTTGAACGTAAAAAAGCAAAGTTAACGAAATAGGCGTGATAGGAAAATAGATGATAAAATAATAAAAATAACGATAAAAAACTATTCTCTGATTTCAGGTAAGCGATCATTTTCATCGATTATGGATACTAATCGGCGCATCTTAGGACGGACATGCAGAATATCTTTTGTTTTTTTACTGTTCGATCGCTGATAGACTGGCGCGTTGCTTCAGGTAACGATAATTAGCACGTGCAGCTGTGTATGCGCTTTTACTTGGCACCTCTGTACGATATCTCCGTTGCAAATTTTAGAACTACAGATAAATTTACGAGAAACGCAATAATTGCGATGTTTTAATATTCCGCTCGCTCTTCCGAACGATTAATATATTAAGGGAAAAATCGTCGGAAACGTCTCTTGTCAAAGAATTTTAAACGTACGACCACAAACTCAAATTTTTGATCGTCCTCTTAACTTATCGTGAAACGTATCGGCGGTATTTTGAAATTCTATTGAGAATTATTCCGTTCGTTGGGTCGTTGCTTATTCACAAACTTCTTTCTGTATTTAAAAGTTAACGAAAAGAAGAATATGAAGAAAAGTTAATTAGATCGATTGTTCCTCCGTGTTTAATCGCCCTAACTCGTTCTTTCATTTATACTTTATCGACTATCGTAAATAATACGCTACAGATGAATATCAATCGTCCTAATAACAAATTAACTCGTTTATTTTTGTCATCGACCGAGGCAAAGAATTCGCAAACAGATAAGAAAAAAGAAAAAGGGAGCGAGAAGAAGAGAAAAGATATAGACAGAATATAATTTTCTCGCTTTTACCGCTTCTTTCTTTTTTTTTTTTTTTTATCTATATACATAGCCAGACAAATGTAGCGTTCTAGGCAGAACGCGTCAAGATCGTCGCGTATAGCTGGATGAAAAAGATATTCGACGGTAGACGGGTTGGACGACCGATGTCACTGACCTTGCTTAACGATCGCCACTGTCTGTGGGGTTCGCGTCGGGTTCGATCGGAAGGGGAGGGGAAGAGCGGTAGTCGCGCGGGACGCTAATGCTGTTACCGCTCGAATTTAGGGAGGGTTGATTCTCCTCTTCGCTATACAACACGCTGCGAAACAATTATCTCGTAGCTGGTACGTGCGTTTCGTTAATCCGCGAAACGACGACTGCGACACGACGGCTCCTTTCGAAAGGGCTGAAAGCGACGCCGCGTAATTGATATTCGAAGCTTTGTCTTTTCGCATTTTTCATAAGATTCGTTCTTTGAAATTTGAAGATAATAACGGAGACTGAATCGTACAGCGCGTCAGTTTCATCCGGACGTACTTAACCAGTTTAGCTGCTGTTGCGAGCTCTTTGAAAAGCGTGTACGTAAAACGTGTTAGAGAGGAAAAAGCAACTACTTTGCGTTCACACTGTATACAGTTTATCTTTCAGTTCGTTTTATCTCGTCCTTTCGCCTTCGAATATTCAAAGCGTCTTCAGATTTACCTATTTATTTTAGTTTTCGTTAAAATTGCAATTTAAACGGCTCCTTTGCGCACGACGAGTATACTCGTCACGAAGAAATGGCAATATTTTCTGTCACGGCCGATCGGTAATAAAATTACAAAATAAAATCTCGTCACCGCTTAAATCCGTATTGTAACAGCCACGCGTACTCTCCGTCTGACGAGTATACTCGTCATCGCGTACTTTTCGCGACACATTTTACGGTGCACGCTTCTCAAAGCTTTCAACGAGGTCGCATCAGCTAACCGGTTAAGAATTCCTGTTTCGCGTATTTCAGCGTCTGTCTGCGACGTTATCGTCGCGTGCGTGCACTTGATATTTTCGACAAAAAAGTTCTCGTGCGTTCGTCGAGAAATTCGACGAACTTGGTCTCGTAAAACGTGCGAACAATTGATATTTCGTATCTCGATAGTGAATCGATAGTGCGAAAGTAACGAGTGTTTGAAGAATGTCTTGATGTCCACTACGCGCCTAAGAATACGTAGAAAGTAAAAAAGTACGCTTGCCGTTTAAAAACATAACCCTAACGTTCGCAGGGCTTCTCAAGGTCTAAATACATGGCGCGATATGTCCACCTCGAAATCGTACGTTTCTTTCGAACATCTGTTAGCATCGTTCATAGTCTGCGACGTATTTAATCGTTTCCAAATAAAAGCAACACACGTATATAAAAACGTATATAAAAACGTATATAAAAGCATCATGTATGCAATGTATAATATATAGCAGTTTAAAAAATTTGGGATCGTTAAACGTTTCATACGAAAATTGAGGTTAGGTTTCCGTTACCGTCAAAGACTGTTACACGCGAAAGCACAAATAATCGTCGTAAGGAATATCTTCGTCCGAAAAAGTTGATCTCGTACGTAGCTGGAAATGGCATATCTCGGAGAATTTCAGAGAAACGTGAATCTGTCAATTGGTAATTTCGAGTGTCAGAGATAAGACTGTCTAATGTATCGTTATAACATCGTTTGGATTAAGGGGAAAATATTGTGCGCGATAGCTTGAGTAAACACTCGAACTATGGCCTGTAAATATCGTATAGACGGAGGATTTCGAGAAACCGTCAGCGTGGATTTAAGATATTTTTGATAGAATTTTTGATAGAGTATCTATTGTAAGAAGGCGGAATCTGGCCAGAGGTTCCGCGGCGAAAAGCCATCGTTTTTAGCGGTTTATACGTTGAATTATGGCCCGTGGCAATGAATCTTGGAACGCTTAAGATCTGATAATGCGCTGCTTGCTATACACCGGCATTATGGGGGTTAAGTGCTGAAACTAACGCTAATGGTACATGCATAACCTTATGTAAAGATGGTGCAGCTGCTATTTTAACACTTGGCTCTTCTCTTGCCAGCTTTACCGTGTTTTAAACGCTTGCTAATGGTATTTAACTACTTGTAGCTAAGGCTTTGTGCTTACGATAAATTTGAAACGCGTGAATTTTAGTTAGCAATTTTAAACTTTCTTTCTTTCGAATCAACGAGATGTCGATAGATATTTCGAGCTGCTACCCTTTCAGTCTCTAAACCTGAATCTCGAGGAATAAATAAATATTTTGCAAAGCGCTAATAGCTGACTGATAAAGTCGAGACGATTAACTCGCGCAATTTTCTTATTGTTTCGTTTAGATTGTTCATTGTCGTTTATCGTAAAATGTTTCGTAAAAGTTTCGTACGATACACGTAACAAAATGTTTATTACGATCGAGGGTAATTTGAACGATAAGAGAAAAAGAACGGAGAATTTAACGTTCCATAAGACGCAATCTTGTCCATTTTTAATATCACGCTGGATCGTTTACTTTAGGATGAAGAATTTTCGTAACTTCCACGTAGGTTCATCGATTTGTGCGGATTACAGATAATAATGATCGTTCACTTATTGATAAATCGAATTTTTCAAGGATTCTGATTACAATTATCTGACGCGATAAACGCATTTTTGCTGAAATACTTTTGAAAATGTTCGAAATTATCTATATTTTATCTATTCTTTATTTATCTTACTCAAAATTCTTCTATTCGATTTCGCTTCCAACTTTTACATGTTTCGAAGAAACGTTGTTTCACCTATTACGCGTTACAAAAAGTACTGTATTTCTATCTTCCATGTCTTTGCTTATTACGCTTATTTACGTACACTTTTGCAGGTTCGAAAAATCCGCCATCTAATCTTTACTAGATCCTCGGATGTTTATCCGTTCGTAGGTAATTCAAAATTATCGCAAACGCGTACGCACGACGACACGAAGACAGGTACAAAATACGCGCAATGTAACGCTACTCGGTACACCGATAGCGACACGACTCGAACAATTTCAAACTTTCATTTATCGAACAGAAGATCTACTCAGACTTTTATTTTTATCCTGCAAAACGATATATTTATAATTCCATCTCGGTTCTACGTACTTGTGCTAACTAAACCAAAAGACCAGATGTAGAGTTTTCTTAGAAGCGGTGACCACTTGAACGATTCTCAACGAGAATTGATTGTAAAATCTTTTTTACACAAAAAAAAGAAAAAAAAAAGAAAAGAAACCCTTTGCGGACGGGACGGTCCAAAGTGCAAGTCGTACAATGGGGGCTTTACTTTTAAAATTGCCTGCATACGTTTCTGCTTGGACACTGCTTTTCCTTCGTTAAAAACGTTAAATTCTAAACGCATGTACACGCAGAGATTCTCCACAGGATAGATAAAACGACACACGTATGAGCCTTTTGATTCTATCGGTTGTTCTCGCCGAACGCGTATACAAGTTGCTCGGCGAAATTGATGGCTTACGCAGAACGCGTATACGCGGCGCTGGTCCGCAAAGGGTTAAATCGTATTTGATACTAAACAGGTACGTGCAAAGTTATCTAAAACTCATCGTTAGTCGTCGTGACGATCAGCTGGCGAAATAAATCTCTGGAATCTCGTGTTCGTTTAACCATTTAATCGCGGAGTTTAGCTTCAGAAATCTGTCATGGGGCTAGGTCATGGAGCGCGTAAATAAACGCGAGCTACGACGAGTATACGCGGAGAGCGCGGTCAACCGGTTAACAGAAACCTCGCCAGACCCGGTCAAACGACCGGTTTCGGAATTCTATTTAAAATTGCACGTTCGTTGTTGTTCCCTTCGCGCGTCTAACTTCGCGTAAATGAACAAAAATTGAGAAATCGATTGTTCGGGTATTACGAGAATTTACGTAAAGTTAGAATTTTAAGCTAAGTTTTGAAATCGTTTGCCCGGGCTGCTAAGGCTAGCGTCAAGTAGCTTCGCAAAAATATACAGATTCTCGTGGAAATCCATCGTGGTTTAATCGGCGAAATCGTGCTACGCACGCTACGAGTGTCGCACTTCGCAGGAAAAATAATTAATATCCCTAACGCGTGACGCGAGCCACGCAAAGCAAACGAAAGAGGTTCGAAGAAATCGGCGTCGCAGAAAACGCGCGTTAATTTCCGCGCGATTTGTCGTTCTTTCGTTTACTTCCGGGAATTTCATTCGCTCCCCTTCTTTCACGGCCGCGTCTATTCTTGGCTGCATCGCTCCGACCAGTTATTCTCACCCTTCTCTCTCACGATGGTCGTCGGCGTTATCAGCGGTGATCGTTCGGCCGAAGGTAGCCCCCTTATCATCGTTCGCCGAATAACCTAGTGTCCTACTTGCGATATCGATTTTACGAGCACCTGAAACCCTCCGTTGCCGTGACTTCTTTCGCTGTAACGTTGTAACGCGCCGAGCTGACTGCAAATGCGGTCCCGGTAAAACGTACGCGAAACGTTTCGAGAATAATCGGGCCGAGATGTGTTTTATCGGCGATTGAATTTTCTATTGGTGGGAACGCGAATGGTCGGCAAGCCACGAAACGAATCGAGCGTGTAAATCGGAAAACGGGAAAATGTCGCGAACGGTATTTTTTCGAAGTTACCTTTGCAATTTCTTGTTACTTCGGCGGGTACTTTGCGCGTAATTTCCCATTATTTTTTGATTCTTCCAACCTGATTTATTTTATTTCTAAGAATCGCGCGACAAGTTTGCTGTACAGCGAAATAGATAGATAGCGCGAAGAAAGTAATCGCGGAGAAATTGTAAAATAATTTCGTATGTCGCGTAAATCAGCGCTCAAACGTTTCAAGTACGATTTAACGATTGGCAGAAGATATTCAAATTCTCTGATCAAAAATGTTCTCTCTTCTTTCGAAGTTAGTTAGTCCTGTGTAATGCTCTTCTTATAGTTTATTTGCCGAAACATGCGTTTCGTACATACTTTAGCTACCTAAGAAACGACTTTGAATTTTCTATTCAGCGTCGTTCGTTGAAGCAAAAAGCCTCTCGTATAAGAAAAGTTCTCTCTTCTTTTAATAGCTAGTCCTATGCAATGCGTTTGTTTTTGTAGGAAACGTACAATAGGTGAAATTGAGCGTTTTTATCGATGGAAGTTAGTACTTGTCTCTTCTTTTATCGTAATAATGGAAAGATTTAAATAAAAGTCGATAGGAAGACGGTATATAGTACAACTATGTGCGATTTATTAAAGCACTTTGTTTACGTATTTTTTATAACGTTATTTTATAGTTTTCCTTCTTTTTTTTTTTTTTTTTGTTGAAGATAGTCATAAGAGAAGGATTAAAAACAACGAGAAACGAAAATGTAGCTTCTTCGTGTTCAAAAGTCTCCGGCGTCCAAATAAATTAACAAAATAATAATAATAGTCCGAGATTCGTCTTTGGCTGACTGAACGTTCTACAGAGAAAATAAAATAGAACGTGCAGCGAACGTTCGTAAATTTATTTCAAAAACCGTGTTAAGTACGCTCGGATAGGGCGCGTAACATTTTTTGATAAAAGTTTTAAGCTTCCGTGGAGATGGTCGTATTAATAATCACGAAGCAAGATATAAAAACGAAGCTAAAAAAGATTATTTCATATTTTTTGAAATTGGAAATCGCAAATTCGAATGTTGCGAATGGAAAAGTTTTATTTTTGCAAAATTTCGCGTGTCTTAAACGAGAAAGATTTTCGAACGTTCCAAGTTGCATGTTTAAAAATATTTTAATCCCATTTAGTCCCATCGTGAAAATTTCAAACGTCGAACCTTTACGAAATGACGAGTTTCGACAAATTTCGAACCACGAGACGTATTGCCATTGCCTCTTTAACGCTACGCGGAAATAAATTGCAGATTGAAAGTGGAGCAAGTAGTCGGAAGAATAATGCGACGACGATAGTACGCGTCGAGCTAAACGAATGAATGCGCGAGATTGTCGCAGAGAGACCGCAGCAGGTCGTTTGCATAGTTGAAATCTCCTGGACAAAAGTAATATAAAGTGTCTTGTCCGTTGAGAAAGCGTGGCCCGAGAGCGGAGAACAAGGCGCATTGTTCCGTTGATACGCTTTTTTCGCTCGATGATGCACGACGAAATGTCACGAGAAATCAGATTCCACGCGCGCGGCATTTACCAACTCTGGCGTTAAAGCGTGCTACGTACACGACAAAGAATCCATCCATAATTCCATGAAAACGTTCTATTCGATATTAAGTTGTACAAAGTATTTTGCGATGTACGTTAGGCTTTGACGTAAATTTGCATCGGCAGTTAACGCAAGGAAACAAGTATCGTTTAGAAAATTCAAACGGATTACCTACCTTCGTTCGACCAAGTCGAAATAAATTTTCCTACGTTTGGTATTATATTACATCGCGAGGCACGCGCGATAGAAATGGATTAATATGGATTTATCTATAAATAAAATAACCGCGAGTGTTCGTGAATTTTTATTTTTTGTACGAATGTACAGGGCGCGACGGAATAATATGTCAAGCGGCTGAGAGGCGATTCCCTGTGACCAAACTCTATTTTACGTTGCTTGCTTATTTTCGTATTCAGAATAACATGCTACGATCGCCGTTCGCTCCTATTCAATCGATAATTGGTCAAGTTCAAGTGTACTTGGCAAATTTTCAAGCCCGAGTATCTCGAAAACTGAGTCTCGCGCGAAGAACTTTCGCCCTACGTGTTTCTCCTCGTTCTCTCGCAACGTCTTTGTGAATCCCGCTGACTATGTTATTCGGTCACACCCTGTACGTAATTAAAGCGGACGTCGTAATAAATGTTCCACGTTAAATATTTCACACATTTTCAACCGTTGTTGAACGGCATCCTGTAGATTTTCAGAATTTGAAATCTCCCAAGAACGCACCAACGCGTTCGTAGCCTGCGCGAAACGCTTACGACGTAAGCTCCGCCACTGTGAACATGGCCTAATGGCCGCGGTTCGTCGCCCTGTGCTCGTTCAATCCCCCTTTCGCCGTCTGGAAGAGCTGTGGCGACGAGGGTGCGCCGGGAAGCTCGCGAAACGGGAGGGTGAAACAGCCAGGGGTGGCGTCCAAAATTCGCCCATCGCTCCTCCGCGCTCCCCTTGATTCCCCTTCATCCCCACCAAATACAGCCACAGGCGCGTGGGAACGAATTCAAGCTCTGACAGCGCTTTAGCTGTGAACCCAGCGAGACTCGTGACGTTATGACCCGCGTCTGACGTCATCGATTCGACGTCACAGTGGCGCACCTCCACGCGACGGCCACGACTACCCCCTCGAAGCGCTAGTCAGCCGTGACGTCATCGTTCTTCGATCCGCCGAGCATTTTTGTTTCAACGGTGCGCGCTTTCACCAAGACTCCGCTGCTCGAGCGGATAATGCGGTTCCGCGGAAGCTCGCGATAATTGTTTCTTTTGAGAGAGCGGCAACTCGACACCGACGTTTCCTACGCGTTTCATCGATGACGAAAGAGAGGGATTCGGGCATTTGCGGATACTTTTAGGTGGATCGATCGCTCCGGTAAACGCCATATCGATTGCTTTTTCCAGGATATTTAGTAAGCTTCTTGTCGAAGATTTTGTTGTTTTTTGTTTTTTCTTTTATTAGATCGGATAGAAGCTTCCTTTGGTTATGAACATTTTTCTGCAACGGTTTTTCGACGTATCAGTCGTCGTGAGCGCTGTATGAAAAAAGAGGTTAGGTATTGGATCGGCAACTAAGTGATTGCGGGTTTTGTCGTTAAGTGGTAATAACAAAATCCGCGATCACTTGCTTGCCAGACCAATAGTTTGAAATTGGTTTGCTGAATGATTTTGTTGGTTTTTCTTCTTCTTTTTTTTTTTTTTTTTTTTTTTTTGCCAAATTCAATATTTCGTTTGATTTATTTCTTCAGCTTTGTATATATTCTAGTCTTTAGTGCATGTTTCAGTTTCGCCGAATATATATAGATAAGGAGTTTGCGAAGCTGTTAATTGTGTGATGATATTCGATTTTTCCGTTGTTTCGTATTTCTCGATGGATCGAAGCGAGAGCGATTGAGCAAAATAAGAAAATTCTGAAAACATTATTATACGAAAATATTTACTTTTCAACGTTTCCATGTACTCAAACTCGTTCACCTAAAAAAAAGACAGAGTTATCCGATTATTGAAAAAGTTTTTTCGAGCCGACAGCTTTTCGCGGCTGTTTTCACACATCAAGTAGCTTCTCTAATCCCTTCGAAAGAACTATTTATAAATCTCCGATACAAGGTAATTCGACACGACCCAGCGATTTATTTGGTTTAGCTAGGGTTTCGTTGCACGAGTTAAATTGGTTCCTTCGGTGAAAATTTCCAAACGAAAGGTTGCTTTTGAATAGAATTTGATCAAGGACAACGTTGGGCTAAGCTTCTATCGTGCTTCTACACGTGTAAGACGAACTGTTTAACTTTACTTCGAACAACAATCGCCTTCGTAGAAGGATTTCTCTTTCTTTTTCTTTTTGCAAATTTTGCACTTTGAAAATATCTGTTTCCACGATTGCGCTGGTTGTTATTTCGCGAAATTTTGATTATTTGCCGCAGCTTTTAAACTTGAATTATCTCCTTCGAATAAAAAGTACTCTTCTTTGTATACATTAAAGTACATGGAACGTCTGCGATATTTACCAACGAATTATATTACTATCTATGTTTTCCGAAAACTATGTTTTAGAAAACTTGTCTATTATTTTTAAATATATATTTTGTTCCTTTTTTACGAGGGGAGATTATTCCCTTAGTTTGAGAAAAGGAAAAATGTAAAATTCGAAAGAAATTTAAAACGATTCCGATTGTTCACGATACGACGCGCCACGTTGAACGTTCCAGAACTATAACACGAGTTATAAACCGAAATGAAATTTTCCCCGACTGGAAGAGATAAAAATTTATTGCTTCTAATATATTTTATCTATCCATTCATTTTCGATCGTCGGTTACTTCTTCAAATTTACCTTCTCTTCCGATAATAACTTAATAAGTGTTCGAAGTTGAAATTTCTACATTCGGAATGATGTTTCGTATTTGTCTTCTTAAATGGAGTTTGGTTTGGAAATTGTTCAAAGTTGAGTATTGAAATTAAACATTCGTCAATCCCTTAGCGTTTCTCTCCCATTAAGGAAAAAAAAAAGAAAAGAAAAAAGAGAGAAACAGAAGAATTTCGCGAACGAAGAGGTCGTGATACGAAAGTAACATCACAGAAACTTCACGAGCTTCGTTAGAAATCTTTGTCTGTCGTAGTCAATTGCTGACTGAATTTTCTAGAAAGTATTGCTCGAAGGCCAGAGAATATGCAAATAACCCGAATTAAATTATCGAGCTGGATTTTCATTCGAGCTATCAATAGACTATTTCTTTGCAAACTGTGTGTCCGAAAATAGCTGCCACCCGTGCGTAATAGTTATCGGACCATTGCGTCTCTGTTTCGTGAGTTCGGCTTTATACAGGGTGTCCTGCTATCTACCACGCTATTCTTTACGCTACTGTGCGATACAAAATGAACGTACGAAAGCGATTAAAAGTACGAGATACGCTCGGCTCGATTCGCGTGCCAGCATCCAAGGAACACCGTGGAACCTGGTTGCGCCCGGAGGACGATGAAACATGTCGGAGACGCGCGAATGAAATTCCGCAGGAAGACACATCCTCGATAGGTTCAAATTAGACCCGCGTGTTTCCTAGGAATGCGTCGAACCTGCGCAATGCGGTCGTCGCACGAAACTATGCAATCTTATGCAACGCTATGCAACAGCGCGCAATCTGGAAAGGAAGACTGTCTTCGTGCGTGCTAAACGTAGGCGATCTCCCCAAAACCCTTCGTAATTCCCACTCTCGCGAACGTGTATAATTTTTCGATAATGCAATTTTTGAATTGCAATTTGCAATTTCAGTCTAACGCGTCCAAAGTTCTTCCCTTGCTTCCTTTCTTCCTACTTAACGTCTTATCGACCGATAGCCTGTTAATCGGCTTTTTCCGCCGACGCTTACCGACCGATAGCCTATTATCGCCGACGATCTTTCTCGTTATTTGATTGTACCTTGCTCAGTTGCGTCAGTCGCGTTGCTTTGTTAAGCTGTCACAGTATTGGAGAGTCTAAACCGAAACAGAGCCGATCGGACATGTGCGTATGCTGTTGAACCGCTAGCGGTCCGTAA
Source organism: Bombus haemorrhoidalis (assembly GCA_014825975.1). Taxonomy (NCBI): domain Eukaryota; kingdom Metazoa; phylum Arthropoda; class Insecta; order Hymenoptera; family Apidae; genus Bombus; species Bombus haemorrhoidalis. Next base: position 4,108,131 of record CM026170.1, read on the forward strand.
AGCGTTAAGGCAACTGTATCTTTTCTGTTTATTTTCTTTGTTTAACGACAAGACAATTCATCAAAGTACGAGTGAATTCGTGATGAGAAATTACGTAAATCGACGATATACCGGCGATTAGCACGTATTATAAATCAGCGCGCTTCGACACCCACTCTGCGATTCGTACGGCAAATTTTCAGATAAATCGGAGATTTACGAACGCGAAGAATCGATAGACCGAGAAATTTTCGAGGGTGAAACGCGTTCGACTATATGGAACGCTACGCGTTCAGATTTATCCCTTTCGGTATTCTTCGCTACAGAGGACGATGATGATAAGGGGCAATTGATATTTTACGGTTCAAAGAAATTCTCTGTAACGAATGCGTGCAATAGGCTGTGGGAAGAGGATGTGTAGGCTTGTACGGGGGTGTTTCGTAGGTGGGATTTATATTACGTGTAGGATGGTGTCTGACAAGGTCTGCAACGTGGTTTGTACATAGAGAAAACAATTTTTCCCGAGTAATTACATTTTTACGCGTGGTAATAAATTGCTCGACGTATGAAACACGGGAATGGTAGAAAGTATTAGGTTGTCCGAAAAGTGTCTTTCTTTTACAGACACGTCTTTTACAACGATGCATCTTTATACAGACATGAAACATAATCTATCGAACGTCGTGATTTTTATCTTGATAAAACAAAATTGATCGTACTGGTAATTCGATAAAATAATATGAAACGAAAGAAACTTTTCGGACGACCTAATCAAACGTTGATACGAATTAATCGAATTAATACGCGTAAAATATGCGAGCAGTAGATAGGAAGTAAATATTAAACTGCGTTTATTAATAATACCGAAAAGATCGTGAAAATAAATTATAAAATTTCGGGCCGTAGACCGATCTTCTATACGCGTCTGACATTTCGAAATCACGGAACAATGGGTAACATTTACTACGTTTGATCTCACGATTCAGTCTTCTCCAACTTAATCTGTAATATCAGGGTGTTAAAGTTAAATCCTCTCAGCCATCCCTCAACCTTTCCCACCGCGAATCGGTGTTGTACGAAGTAGATTATCACGCTGTTTTATCGTAATTTACGTTAACGATAAATTTGCATCCTCGTTGAACGCAAACTTATCTTACTCCACGTTGTTGATAACGGATATCGTGTCTTTGAAGTATTAAAATACGTTCTACGAAGATTATAATTTTCGCACAGGCGTACGCAGGAAATTTGCCCGTGTACGGTATCTTTACCTTTCAAATATTTGACTGATACTATATTCTCGAAATACAACGTTCGCGGCGTAGCTATTTGCAAATGGACGATAAACTACGTGGTTTATGGTTGCTGTGGCAATTTTCTCCAGCAAATTAGCCTCACGCGTGAAATACTCGATATCTATGTTACGATCGTCTTATCGTCGTCGAATCGCGAGCAAGGAGATTATTATTCGCGAGCTTTCCATCAGTCTCTACTCCACGATGCAACTTGTTCTCGAAGATTTAGACGAACAACTGTACTCGATTTTCTTATTTGTCACTGTTTGACCGATCGATAGAAACTCGATTGAAATTTGGCAAAACATAAATTATCTTCTCTCGATGTCTATCCTTGTANCGTTTGTATGTATATTTATCGTAATTCCAAGGAATCATAGAACAAACTTGGCGTATGAGAAGCAGCTATACTCGATTTTCTTATTTACCACTGTTTGACCGATCGATAGAAACTCGATTGAAATTTGGCAAAACATAAATTATCTTCTCTCGATATCTATCCTTGTACGTTTGTATGTATATTTATCGTAATTCCAAGGGACCATAGAACGAACTTGGCGTACGAGAAACCCTGCTATTACTATTAAGTAACCAAAGTACTCGGACGCTTGCAAATGGTCGCGCAATCGTTAAATTGAACCAGAAAATATGAACGAAGTGCCAATTTTCAAGATTTCGTACGACAGAATCGTTCTATTTTAAGAAACAAGATTATATTTTATATCGTGGACTGTGTAATTTTATCGTAGTTGATGTCTCCTTGGTATAAAGAAAGCGCGGTGTGCTCGCAACAAACTGAGAAAATCGTCACCTTCCACTCGACGCATCGATTTGCGGGAACGAGCGGCCCGTAATCGTGAAAAGTCTCCATCTGGTCCTTGAACCGGTGCCATTCTACAATTTCAATCGCGTTGCAGTTGTTGAAATTTCAAGGCTACCGAGTCGCATAGACGTACACACAGTGTTTCGTTCGCTCGACGAGATGGCAATACGGTCCGACACGAATCGCATCCATCTTTTACCATCTTACGAAACTGTTTTAATCATTTTTACGTTCTTATCCACGATATGGAATCTTCGTGACAACACGACAATCGATAATTTGCTATTTCGCGTCGTAGGAGGTACGACGGCCAAGATCAGATTCGTTCAATCAAGTTGCAATTATTTTTTTCTTCCTTTTTTTTTTTTTTTGCGATCGTGGTCTTTCTTCGTGGCTGGACGATATTATTATTTTTGTCGTTCTTACACGCTATGTTTGCTTCGCTGAAAAACGTTGGAACGTCTCTTAAACCATTCGGTACACGGAGAAATGTTTATAATGAAAGTTGTTGGCTATGCGCGGAGACGTTTTATATACGGTATAAATAAGTTTTTTCTGCACGACGTGAAGTTGTTGAAGAGACGTCTGTCAGCGCTTTTGCTATGCAGAATATTTTAAGTGTAATCAACGAACTTTAAATATACCATCCCTGTGTAAAAAAAAGTTCGCCATCAAACGTAGTAGTAGCAAGGTAGCTAGAAACATCTAAGGTTCTGCAAACACACACATACAAACACACAGGGTATAAAATTGTTATTGTATAAATATAAAATACCTGAGAAAGTTAAACGAGTTTAATATGACGTAGAAACGTCAATTTAATATGATGCAACGATTAATAAAAGTTCTGCTTTATCGATAAAAGGAAGATACGTAGCGAGCAAAGAAAACATTACGAGAGGAAATGATGTATATATTTCGTAAGTAGAAGCCTATTTTTGTCCTGACATTTCGAGAAAATATCTATCATTTATATTACATTGATTTACATCATTTACATCATTTGAGAAAAACGCTATAGAATATCGCTAGATTTTAATCGTACGGTTACAGTTACAGTTGTGTAATTATCGTTAATCATTAATTTACCGTGATTAATCCCCGAAGAGATATTTCTTCGTCTCATAATCATTTTTATCAGGAATTATCGATATACTAATGAAGATGGAATTGCCGTTCGATGCCCATTCAATAATTACGCGTAAAATCACATAAATTAGCGCAATTACAACAGCTTCTCAGAGAAAAATTGTTTTTTCTGTTAATCACTAATAATAGAGAAACATCTTTCTTTGCCTGTAAAGAAAACGCGCTGCATTAAAATTTATCGCAGAAAATGAAGATAGCAATACGTTGTCATATCTTTAACGGTTTTTATTTAGCTTATTTTTCTGTTTGCCTGCGTGAAACTATCGAAGCGAAAAGCTGAAATTTGAAACGAATGCTCATTTCCAATCTCACTGCGATATAATTTCAAAAACTTGACAATTTTCTATTGGAGATAATTGTTGGTTTAGCCGAGATGAAATTTGAAAAAATACCTTTTTATGTGACAACTGTGACAACTGTAATAAGGATTAAAAAAGCAAAAAAATAGAACATACGGATTAAACAAAAAATGATTTTTAAAATTTAAACATTTAATTCGACATTTAAAAATGATTTTTACTAGAAAATCCATTACAAGGGAAAAGCTAATTTTCTTAACCAGATATCATTATGCAATTGATCGTAATAATAACATACAGGGAAAGCTGTACGCGTTAAGTTGTAATTACACGATAGGGTATTGCTCGATTGCTAAACTTTATGTATTTCATTTTTTATTTTTTATTTTATTATCAAAAATAAAAATATGGACAGCTCGCGAATTAGTTTAATTCCGAGATTTTCAGAATTCTGATACTTTCAAAAGCCTTTCATTTTGGATTGGTTATTTCAGTCAAATATTCTCCTATATTTATCTCTTAATCGTCAGAGAATTGTCTTCCCACATTCCGCATCTATACCTACTTTTTTCTTATATCAGAATTTTATCATTTTTATTAAAGCACGATCAATCTAAATTTTTTTCTCTAAACTCGTTATGTTTCTTTCTATAATCTATTTTTCGCATCTTTATTTCTTTGAACAATGACGCTCGATTTCTTACGAGTGTCAAACGCATATATCGTATTTTTAACGATCTTCAATTACCCTACTTCGTTTTCTAAATGCAACAACAAGTTCGCTTAGACGTCTCCGTTAGATCCGATCGACACAGCTAATAAATGAATTTACGCAGAAATCTTTCCGAACAAACACCGTTTCATGACACAGTGGCTTCATATCTGTTCAAATGATCAAAACTAACATATTACTCGGCAAACAGAGAAATTACGAGAATCATCGTTGGAAAGGCTTCGTGAATCTGTTTAAATTTGTTTGTCACAAACAATTAACTACTCGATAACAATCGAAATAGATAGATAGAAAAATACAAATATCCATATAAAACTGTATATACAAAACCACGCATACAATGATTATTATAGATAGAAAAATACAAATGTCCATATAAAACTGTATGTACAAAACCACGCATACAATGATTATTATAGATAGAAATATACAAATGTCCATATAAAACTGTATGTACAAAACCACGCATACAATGATTATTATAGATAGAAAAATACAAATGTCCATATAAAACTGTATATACAAAACCATGCATACAAAACCATGCGTACAATGCGTACAATGATCATTATACATAGAAAAAGAGAGCATCTCTCGTGGCAGGAGCAGCGATTATCGGGGATCGAGGTATCCCAGCTCCAACCAATGCGCTGCCACGTCCCTTTGGCATTCTCCCGGTTCTCGGTCCAGCAACAACCTTGCCGTTATTGCTTCTCCCGGAGAAGGGTCGATGTCGACTAGGTTTCCTGTCCGTCTCATCATCGTGAATTGGGCCACTCGATGTCTCTTCCCTTGGTTCGCTTGGTCTCGTACACCTGGTAGGACGATTCTTCTAGCCCACGGTGCCATTTTTGTCAAATTTCGTGGCAACAAGCGTATCGAACCGAGGCACTGCTCGCTTTCTATGCCCCAGTCGACCAGGAAGACGACGTAGCCCATCATGGTCCGTTGCAAAAGGATGGCCCTTTCCCAAGCGCTGGTGTCCTTGAAATCTGCCAGCACGGCGACGAGCATGCCTGCTCTCAAACTTTTCGCCTTCGGCAAGTACTCCGTGGGATGCTCCATCATCTGCAGATTGAGTGTCTGCGTTATTTTCGGACATCCAGCGATGCGGACCCACATGGTGGTGAGTGATTCGACTCGCACCACCCGGACAGGAACTCCTTCTCGGAACCGATCGTTCGTACGTTGCAAGATCTCCATGTTCGACGAGTCTTGGGAGAAATTTCCAATGTCGATGTTTGACTATTCCGCTCTGCCTAGTTGACGCGTCTAGGTGAAGCGATGCTCTGGCTTCGCCAGCAATCGGACCCCTTTTTATACCCGATATCGGGCTACGTCAGCGACCTCTATTATTAATTCGACCACCCTTTGAACTAAACATTCCTTTTCCTTTCCTTCTTTCACACTTTTCTCGTCCTCGCAATATTTTATAACAGTGTTAACAATATGTGTATATATATATATATATATAGTCTTAGTTTTTATATTTTTATAGTCTTAGTAAATATATAGTTTGCGATAGGCCAGAGTCAGATATCAATTGTTGCTTTTCGTTAAAATAAATATAGCATCGTTAATGCTCTTTTTAATGCTCTTTTTAACATGTCACTTTCTAGAATCTTCGACCTGAGAGTGTCGCTAGAAAATAGAAAACGAAACGCGATTTGAAAAGCACTAGCTCGTTATCAAAATATGTCACACTCGATCGTATCATTAATTATTAAAGTAAATTATTAAAGTTCGAGTACATGCATCGAGTATTTGAAGAAAAATTATCGTTTAATTATCCAATGTGCATTGCGTAGAGAGCAGCACGATTCGTTACATATTGCAGTGCTGTATTTTTTACGCGTAATTCGCGTCAAAGTCCGCTGCCGTACAGAGAAACAGCCCCGTAAAAATTTCAATCGTATCCACTCCGAGGTTACTCTTCTTTTTAGTATATTTTTTAATAAAAACCATATTTCTTCGATCGTTTTAATGTAGATATTTTAACGTTGGATAGTAAGATACTTCTGATAACGTTTCTCAGCGCGATACGCTTGAAAACAGTTTGCCCGATGGAGAGATATCGAGTAAAATTTATTATTTTATTAAATTCCTTAAAAATCGGAACGAACTTTCCGTGCGACCAATGTTATATCTAATATATCGATAACGGTTTCGTATTATTCGAGCGTGTAATGTAAAAATATAATCGTAACATTTCGTTCGTAGTATCCTTTTACCGTTTTATTTAACAGTTAACATTCTCGAAATCTCGAGATTGAAATTTTGAAGTAGCATCTCGAAATTGATTTTATGTCACCTGCTTTCTCTTGAAAAGATTTGACGCGCGCCGCACGTGCGGTATTGCTTACGAGAAATCTTCGATTTAAGCTTCGAAGAATCGAACTAGGAGAACGTGGAGGGTAGTGGAACAACGCGTGACACAGTTTTGCAAGGGTCAAACTACGAAACTGAAAGCAACGTGTTACCGTCTTGTTGCGTGTTTCTCTAATTTATGGTAACGTAAAGACGCTTGCCGTCGGAATACGATCGATCTGTAAATTTACGTTCCTACCGAAACTCTACCTTGACCGATGTAATATCGGCCGGCGTGACGGAACACGACCGACCATTGTTTCAAATGCATACACGGAAAAAAGGAACTTTGCGATTGCGTGCCGCTAATTCGCGGTGACTAAGTCGTTAATTCGTAAGGATTGAATTACACGGACGAAAGCAATGGTTTGACAGATTTAGCTGTCAGGTTTGATTTATCACGTAGCAGCTTGCAAAAGGTACGAAAAAGTTGATTGGGATTTGCGTTTCCACTCGATGTATATTTATTGAATTATATAGGTGCCATTTTGTCCCGTAACCTTCCTGCGTCGTTCACGTAACAATCCGAATGTAATTCCATTCCGCCAGAACTTCTCAGGTTTTTCGGGGAAAAATTTTTCCGTGCGATTTTTTACGTCGATCAAATTCCTTAAAAATCGGAACGAACTTTCCGAGCGATCCAATATTTGCTCGTTTCCAACCGAAACAATTACCAATAAATATTTATATCGTTAAACTATTCTCCGAAAATTATTCTACGTACTCTTTGTGTCTTCTCTAAATCTCGCACTCGTCTCTATTTATACCTACCCTTTGCCCTGTACAAATAACGTACAGTGGCTGGCAAAAGTATTCTTATTTCCCATTCAAGCGTCTCCTTATCAGCTCGCGCGTTTAAACAGACGTGAGAATAGCGGCGATAGGGAAACGCGTAAAAATGTGGCGAGACGAGTGGAAATTGGAAAATATGCGAAACATTGCCAATGAATTAAATATACATTTTATATGATTTACAATTTTATATATCGATATGTCTTATTATTCTATTCTTATTGCGCGAATATTTGTCTCCGCGTTACGTTCCTTCGTCTCGCGCAATTTACCACCAACGGTGATAAATCGTTAGAGATACGCGTGTAAATAAGAATTTCGATCAAATATATGTAGAAACGTCTGATACTCGAGAAGAATAACTTGATCAACGCGATGTGTTAATCGCATCGTTTTTCCTCTATCTGGGGATTTCTCGTCGCGCGATTAACGCTCACCTGTTACGAACTCGCGAGAAAAAGAGGCAGATCGATGGCTGCGGAAGCGGTGCGGCTCGACCTCGCGTTTTCCATCGGCTTCGTGGAAAAAGTACGGTCACCGGGGCGCATCCATTCGGCAACCCTGACCTTTGTTCGCGTCGACAGCGAGAAGTTACGCGAGGAAGCATGGTAATTCACGTGTCGCCTTCTATTTTAACGTTCGGACTGCTTCGGGTTTCTCGTTCGGCGGGTTTCAGCCTCTCGTTTCGCTGGCGTTGGTAATTTTACGCCGCGACACGCGTATTCACCTTCGCGCGATCAGCTGTTTCTCGCGCTGTCGTGTCAATCGCGTGCCACAGCGATTACGTTCGCGCCGAACGATCGCCGTTTTTCGATCGTCGAGATCTTGTTGAATTGCCAATGCTGTAACACGATACGTAAGTCTTTGAACGATTTACGCGCGTATTTCTATCTATTAGTCGTTTTTATAAACGTTCGTCAAAGCCAACTGTTATTAAAATCCCGGTTTAACGAAGAAACGATCGTTGGAATGGGAAACGAATCGCTACGAAGCATACACGGAGAGGGCTGTTAGAGCGAAAGGTTTTATAACGAGCGAATCGTATCATGAACGAGTTTTATCGGTAAAATAAAGGTTTACGCAGAGTTAGGACTGTTCCGTGTTCTCGATATTTTACATTTTTATTGTAAGATGGAAATTTCGTACAAGAATATCGTTCGAGATTAATTTCTCGAGCTGAAACAACTTAGAGATACAATGGCACCTACGAGAGTCGATAAATTCATTAACAAATCCTTCTCTTTATTTCGTTTTACGTTTCTTTCTACCGTCCTTCAGATTCTACCATCGTTTACACGTTTTCCTCGTACTTGTTAATAACCATGCGACAAGTAACGTGGATTTCGTGCAACCGCAATTCGAGAACCGTACGAGCGGATTAGGTACAACAAACGGTTACTTTTCTTTTATCTTTAGATTGTTATCTACGTTCGAATAAAGGAAAAGGGAATTTTCCTTCGGATTCTTATATTTATATTTCAGATTATTATTTTGTATTGTATTTAATATATATATATATGTATTAAAGAAGTCAACAAATTGTTTAAATAGTTCATTATATTTTGCCGTAATGATATTATATTGTAAATTATATATTTAATCGTTTATAGAAAAGATCAAATCAAAAGTATACGTTAAAAGTATAGAAAAATATAGGTAAAATGAAGAATATTAAAAATAATCGTCGAAATTCCTATCAACGGATTTCGTGCCACAGAGAATTTCTTTCGAGTTTCAAAAATAAATTTTCTTCGCTTTACATCGTCTCACTAAACGATTGACGAAACTACCGCTTAATTATTTCTCACTTCTGTTTGTTAAGTCTATCCCTCGGTCGACAATTGTACGACATACTTAGGACCATCCGCAATAAACCTAAGTAACTGCCATAAAACTAACATTTTCGCTTTACTGTTAAGGCCTTTAATTATTCGGTACCTTTGGGGTCGAGAAATTTCTTAGTATTAGTATCCATTCGAATAGAGTTGGGTAAAGGTTTTCTCATATTCAATGGCCTTTTCGACATCCCTCGAACGAAGCACGAATTTCAACTTGTTAGTCGCTTTTCCTCTTAATTTCTTCCCTCTAAAAATATGTTTTTCTTTCGAGGAAAAGTTTTTGGAAATAAATTACATTTTATAGTAATATTATATAATACATTAAATATATTATAAATTATATATTTAATCGTTCGCTCGGTGTTATAATCGTTCGATCGTTTCGTTATATTAATCGAAATAGGGGATGATCCGATTCGAAGCGTCGATCTTCGTATCGTAAGGAGAATTTACGACTCTCGTAGGCGCGTTATACCGCGTTTGTTCGCGAAGCGATCGAACAACTAGAATTTATTTTTAAGAATTGATAGATATTTAAGAAAAATTATATTCTATCGTTCGAACAATTATATCCTATCATTGTTAAATTATCGATTCCATCGCGTCGCATTCATCGCACGGAAGACTTCGCGAGATTATTTTCAGAAGCGTTTCAGGCAATCGTATCCTACGTCTAGTTGCTTTCGAGTCTAAAAGAAATTTCATAGGATCTAATTTTCTTTCGAAATATTCGGCTCGATTATTCTCAAACGTTCTTCTTACGAATAATAGTAAGCTTCGTGACGATCGATCCTCCTTTCCTGCAGCATACAAAAAATAATGATTTTCATGGCGATTAGAGTTGCGAGTTATCCCACAGGGGAACGACCAAAGTACTATGTATGCATAAGTAGTTGAATCGATCTGCATCGGAATGGCGTAGCTCTATTGAAAAGTTTGTAGAAAGTGAAAGTCCCCCGTGGATATTCGTAAATTTCCTGCATCTGAATTTCCACCAGCTCTGGTTATCCACGCGTATGATTGAAATTGAAATATATCTTGCTCGTTGGAATTCCGTTGCATCGAATATCGCTTGATTCCAGAGGTATACACACGTACACGGTATGAACACTCGACGTCTTTTCAAGGTAAAGCCTTCTATCCGTACGTCTCAAGATTCTCGAATTGTGTTCCAATTATCCATTCGATCGAATTTGAATAAGCGCCGATCGACAGAGACGAATATGCATCTCCTTCGTTCTCCGTTTGACCCAATTTGTAGAGAAAAAAAATAATCGAACGTTGTCGTCGATCGAACGTCAACGCTGACAATGTTTCTACGCTGCGATTCGATCCATCAGATTCTCGGTTAACGACATTCCTTTCGCATTATCTTCCTTCGGAATTATTTTATCTTCGAAAATTCGACCGAAAGGAAATTTTTATTTGAGGGAAGGAAACAAAGTTGCTCCGCTCTGTTCGTCTTATCCAACGATAAGAACACCGGCGCGAATCCAAATTGCGATCGCGATACGAGTCGCCGTTCTGTCGATTCGTACGTTTTATCGCAGCTCAGTCGTCGTAGGATCGAATCGTTCAACGAAATTTCGGCTTATCGAGTCGCGCTATGGCAGACTAATTACACGTAACGTCACAAGTGCAGAGATGACGATAACGTCGACGGTGGATTTATCGTTTTATCTCTCGGATTCCCTCGGCCGAGGGGAATCACGGCCGGTTGAAAACCTTTCGTCGCGTTGCACGGTGTTTCGATTACCTGCGGATTTCGTTGGCCGAACGAAAAAAAAAAAAAAACCTATTCTCTTCTTTCTTTGTATATTTCTTTTATATTTATCGGAACGAAACGGTGTTCTGGAAAATTGAACGTATCCGCGTATATGTTGTATGGCTTGCCTGTAGGACGCGAAAGATTATCGCTACTTAGCGCGAAGCTGTCTTATCTTTCTTACGTTTCCCCGTCGAACGATCGTCCACCAACGATATAAATATGGTTTCTGTTTGTTCTATAATATTTGACAAATAAAGATGAACAGATCGCTTATGTCACTACAATAGAAAACCACATATTAGCCCAGTACTCTTCAGTTATGTATCTTTGGTACGTTGCACACTTCTTTTTAGTTATCTCTGCAAGTGACGTGCATTTTTAACGTTCAAGATCTCCTCTTTAAACGATTAAGGAAAAACGTGCTGCCTATTTACAAACATGGTACGCACATTTTGCAATCGCAGACGCTGCGTTGTAATTGCGCTAACTATATTAATTATCAATTATAAATAGATTTACGCATCTTGTAATAAAATGAAACGACACTATCAAGAAAGCTATTGATATTCTCTTCTATCTGCCTCCAAGCTGAAAGACTTCAACCGTTTTAACACCACGTAATTACTTTTTTTTTTTCTAAATAATCGTAAATACCTTATGCACTTGCATAAAGGAAAAAAAAAGAGCAACGCGATCGCGTCGATCGTCATTTCTCGCAAATAAACGATCTGACACGGATTCTTAAAAACTCCTGGCATTAAAACGATTAAATTCGTCAAAAACGTTACTTTTGCAACATTATCATAGCAGTATGCTACATCACCTATATCGAAATAAAATGAATTCATCTTTACTACAGCATTTTGAAAGAGAATAGAATATCGTACATGTGTGCTTTTATCATGTTTTATCTTAACGAACAATAGCTTATTAGATACGTTTAGTACGTTGACTAAGCAACGTTTCGAGTGGAAAGGTATTTGTAGTAATTGAGGACCTTGCAGAGAAATACAAGTTTTAGTTTTAGTACGGTTCCTTAGGATTATTAGGGATTATAGAAGGATAGATCTGTTATTGGAATATCCTGCCTCGTTCCGAACGATTACTTTCCTAATTTCTAAACCTCTACAACCGAGGGGATTTTTCACTATTGATATAGACGGTAGTCGTAAATACCTGAAAACTCCGAATAATTGTACACCGTAAATTACATCAAGTATCTTAATTACTGAGTATATATATATATATGTGCATTCACATTGCAAACTAAAAGTTGTACTTTCTCTGGCTACCAATAAATTACAACAGCTAAAAAAAAAAAAAAAAAAAAAGAAGAAGAAGAAAAAAGAGAGAAAATTGAAAGATATTTATGCAAAACACACACAAATATAAATTAATACGTTCGAATTTCAAATCGTTCTTTCCAATCGTATCGCAAGCTACGGTAAGCTTTAGATACCGATGAATCTGGCAAACAAATCCGACTCGCGGGGCTTAGTACGCAATCCTGTCTGTGCATAATCGTGAACTGCCGCTTGTGGTCAAAATGCACAGCGAAATGGAATTACGGTGCACGTAGTGGAAAGTGTGGAACAAACGGTAGCGAGAAGATAAGGGTTCGTCGATCGTATGGCGATTCGTTCGAAAAGTCGACAGCTGGAAAACGCGATCTCTCGCGTGCGGCTTCTATGCTTTTATAATGCTTCGTCGTCGTTGAATTTCTTTGTCGATTCTTTGCTTTTCGCCGTGTCTCTCCTTCGTTTTTAATCCTTCTTTGATATCCTGAATGATGATTTTAAGATTATTCGTAGATAGGCATTGGTAGGAAAAAAGAAATGAGCGATGTGATGGGAGAATCATTTCTTAACAATTAGACAATTATTAATATGATGATATACAGATGCAATATGAGAAATAGTACGTACAGTGATATGTTGATAAATATTTATTACAATTCTCGTATACATCTTGGATCAAATCTAACGTAGCGTTCATCTATCGATACTTTGTACACTTTACAGGTATAAAATCGATTATTTATTTATCAATATACGGAGACATTAAACTCCTCAAATATATGGAGAAGAGTTTCAATAAATACGAAATAAACAGTTTGTTTATCAATATGTAAAATGAATATACTTCCAAGACGTATGCGAAATTCGGTAAACGAATTGTTTAAATAAAAATGTACTTGCCAATTATCTCTATTAATTAATCGATCTTAAAAGATGAAACGAAGGTAGAACGAATGCAACAAAATATACTATGAGAGAACTACTATCTGTATATCGTACGCCTCGATAAAAGGAATTTTGAATTCCCGATCGTTTAAATGATCTTAACACATTTGCGTGCAACGTCCTACGCGTTCGGTGGTAGCGACTCCTCCGTCATATTACCAGGTATATTTAATATTTACGACTAGCACGACTGCGCCTGTCGCGTTCCTGTTTCCATCTGAATTAGCAGAGATGCACGTGACATTATTTATGAATTGGAAACTATCGCTAATAAATTATATCCAATCACAGGAAATCGTATATTTCGGTGTCAACCGACGCGTCACCAGGCGATTAGGACACGGCGCGAGTCGTTCTATTTCAAGTGAAGCAGCTCGCTTAGAATTGTCGCGTCGTTATTGCGAATTTCGTTGGTTCGCGGAAGTACGGAAGAATCGAAGTGACACGAGTCGAACCTGCTAAAAACGTTTATTTCACTGATCTTTCGTTGCAAAAGAGACTCGTGAAAAATTTGCGCACGGTCTAGGAACTAAACGGTGAATTTACGTTGTAGGAACCTGGTGGAGATGATTTTAAGAGTTTAGCTTGCAGTTGATATTCGTGTAGCTCGTTTTTTGCTTCAAATATTCCCGATGATCTTATCCGATCTCTTAATTCGTACGTCTGTGATACTGTTCTTAGATTTCCGGCGAATGAAATATAAATAAATATAAAAACAAAGATCACGCTTGTTTGATCATGAAAAAATTGTTGTTGAAGACATAAAAGGCGAAGCAAGAGTTCCTACGAAATACGATAATGAAATGTTGATAGTTCAAGTAACGTTTCATTATGACACAGCAATTAAATACTCTCGATAGTATTTATTAAGTGATTTCTGTCATTATCAATGTCAAAAGCATCGAGTGTCGCAGACAATCGCTTATTTACTCCATTATCTTGTAGAGCGCAGAGCGTAGACAATCAACGTACAGCCTTGTTCGTTCTTCAGTTCCTCTTTTATCTATCGCCCCGCGACAAATGTCCTGTCCTGTGATCTTTCGTGCGATCAATCGTACATCGAACATATCGCACGCGCCTTTCGTTCGACGATTTTTCGTGCCATTTTCGGTCAAACAAACCTACCAGAATATTAAATATAAAAAAGCCTTTAAAGCGAAAAGGTCGAATTATTCTGTTGATTCTCTGTTTTGAAATTTTTTACTCTACGTTCTGAATTCCCATCCATTAGTTCTATTTCATCGGTCGAAATGCAGATTCTTAATTAATCAATTAATCTACTATATGTAAATTGCAACTTTTAGTGGAATTGAATCGTTTCTGGTCGTTGAACGTTAATCAAAAATTTTGTAGGAAAATTTTTTCCGATGGAATTTAAATACCGAGGCTGAAAATGATTAAATATTGACAGTAAATGTTTAAAATATCGAAGAACTCGATACGATACATTAAATTTCAAAATATGTAAAAGTAGAATGACAAAATTAAATATAAAATGACATATAACTTATCGAAATATAAATATCTCTTTTGAACAAAGGTTGCACGTTTGCTTAATATTTTTCAAAGGGTTTGAGCAATCAATTGTTATTAGTTTCGATATATGTATATGTATAATTTTAATCGCTTAGATATATTATCGATACATAAGGCTCCGATCTTAATCTGGTAATGCGAACAGCTAAGTCGAAGTAGATTATATCGGTTAGAATAAATATTCTCGGGACGTACCGTCGCCAATGAATTCTAATAGAGTCGGTACCTATAGCACGAGTACGTAATAATTCATATTAAATTTAATGCTTAAACGTCTTTTAATTCAGTCAATATGATTGCAGATTGATAAGAGAGAAATAAACAGGAATTTGTTTGTTTTATACATAAAGCATCTTAATTTAAATTTCTTGAAGTAATTAACCTAAATAATTTATCTTGTATTTATCTATTTCTCAAATATCGCTTTGTCGAAGAAGTTGCTGCGAAATTTATAAAATAAAATTTATTTACTACTTCTAATCATTTCTTTATGCGTTACATCACCTTCCTGTAAATCTAAATTTTCATTTTTGCTGCGTTTTTAAAAATCGTTAAATCGCCAAATCGTTGCTGTATCTAGAAAACGTGTACGAAAGTGTTTCTTAATGGATAGAATTATCGAAAGAATCGTATTCGATCAGCGAAACAGCAAACTGCCATATATTACAGAATGATGCAATGTCGGATCTCTTACTGCAAATCAAAGGAAATATTCACACGTACAAGCACGTCTTTTTATCTATGGGTGAAATCTTCGTGACATTTGTATGTCGACATTCTCAGTTATTCCATTGTTTGAGAGATAATTTCAACCGCGTGTGCCTTGCAGTTTTCTGTAATAACCATAATGGCGCCAAAACGATTATCTCGTTTAAATTCGTTTTATGACGTAAGGCTTGTTACATAAAAAAAAGAAAGCGCTGTATTATACTTCGAATATTCGATATACTTTCGCGTATTGCGCGCGTTCTGTGCGTATTTGCATCTTTTAACAATAACGATAAATAATACCGAGCGAAGCTGACACTACAGGTAGTTGGTATTGTTCACGTTCGTGCTTCGTTCCGAACAACCACTTCTCCGGGGAATGACGTCACGGAGGAATGCAGCATCGTGATTGGTCGGTCAGCTTGAAGCGTCACGGTCGTGGCGGTGGGGAAAAAGAGCGCGCGCGACGAGTTAAAGAGTGGGGCGTCTGCATGAGGAGGGCAGAGCTGTCTCGGCACTGTGCTATTTTCATCGGCGCGCTACTGCTGGCCCAGATTCGATTCGACCGTCTCGACGTGAACATACGAGTCGTCCGTGAGCTCGCAGGCCCTCCCGGTTCTCTTATATCGTCGCTTATACGAATATCCACCGAATATCCAGTAAATAAATCGAATAGGAATTCGCCTTGTCGCGAGTTGACCACGTTGGCCAACCACCTACGCGTAAATCTTAAAATCTCAAGATCAGTTAAGTGACTGTGTCATGTATACGTACGTGTGTATATATATATACATATAGTAATACATATCTCGTGAAGTTGGTGGAAGTTCATCGAACGTATTATATTCGCTGGAGTGAGAGAAAGGCGTGTTTTTACGACCTGTTCCTGCTACGGAATTGTTGCGAGGTGAAATCGTGTACAACACGTAGTGTGCATTACACAGTGTGTATAAGATGTGACTACCGGCGTGCATCTTCACGCTGTTTCATCGAACCCACAACCGTGCAACGTGCAAAGCCGCGTCTCACAGGACTGGGATACAGCTGCTCACCGTGAACAGGCTTGTCGTGTTGTCAGATGACCTTAAGGTACGTTTCTCGTGGTTACACTTTTTCTTTCGTTTTCCGATGCCAGAAGTGTCACGTGGTCAGATATCTCCATTGGATTATGTATAGTCGATAAAGAAAGAGCGAACGTTCGTATGAAAATAAAATCCGATGATTTTACGATGGAAACGTATTTCATTTTCTCTCTTTTTTTCTATTTTTATAAAGAATACGCTAAAAACCGAAGGGCAATTCTATCGAAAATACATGCGTCCGCCGTTTAGCTAGACGTATCGTTAAAACGTATTTGTCGTATTTGTCTGCGAGTGAAGCGTAAAGGAAAAACACGTTTTGATTCGTTTCTTGAAACTTTTTAGTTCAAACAAAAGTTTCCCGAGAACTCGACTTTCCTTATTTATCAGTTAATTAGTGAATAATTTGTCGAAATACGTCTGTCGTACTAACTAAATCGTAGAGGAAGAAAACGAGGTACTTGATAATTTTCTCCTTGAAATATTCGTTCCAGCATAAGCTCGATTTTTCTCAAATTGTATCGCGCTTTTACGTAGTAAACGACGTACATATTCGATGGCTCATTCACGTCTCGTAAACGGCAAACAGGTCGCACGCATTCCTTGGCATTGCGAGCGCTCATTAGCGTAAGCGTTGGCAAGCGACGATTATTAAGCGATCTGTGTGTAAATGGAAATGCATTACAACACAAAGTCAATTCCGTCACGCGACTTTTTCCTCTTTTGGCGTCTAACGAATGATCGGACGAGTGAACGTAATTTATTGCAACTTTTAGTGGCTCTGTTTCAAATCGCGCTCGATATTGTCTATATATTCGAAAGAATTTCAAAATTTCGCGCCGTTCAACTTCTTATACGACCAAATCAGGATTGTTATAGGAAACGATGATTCTGCTTGTGTCACTTTCACGTTTAAAGAAATCACAGGAACGGTAATCACAGGAAGTAAAATTATTCCAAGGTAGAAGGTATCTTTGTTTTGAAATATATGCAATTTCTTGAAAATTGCATAGTTGGATATTCGTCTCTATCTTATTGTACTTTTCGCGCTATTCCTTTGTTTATTCAATTTATGAAAATAAGCATTTCCTTTTGCCATATCGAACGCTGATTTCCGTAACCGGGCAACGCGAATTTAATAACTTTATAAAAGACGAGATTGATCAATTTGACTTTCGAGGGGCTCGTTTATCGATCGATCGGGCCACGAATTGGTCCAGTATCGAAGCACAATCGTTCCGGCGCGGCATTTCTACTATTTTTATCGACAAGTTTCTCTCTAGGCACGTTGAACTTACGCGTGACCCGTAAAGGCTCGTTAGTCAAGCATCATCCTCTAATCCATACGTATCGTTCACGTGTTTGGAAGAATCTGAGAATCTTACGATACATACGAAATAATTGAAAAATATTATAACGGGAATATTTATAGATATTAACGCGATCGGAAATTCCGATCGCAAGTTGCAAAGTTGTTTCGCGTTTTCTTTTTTTTCTTTATCGATAATGAAACATAATGCACCTACAAATCGCCGGGAAAGATAGCATTAGAAAATATACAGATGTTTCATAAACGGGAAAAGTTTGGATAAAAAACTACAGACTATTCATTTATAATAAACAATTATTAGATTTTCATGGAATCTGGTATCGATAATCGTTTATACGCTTTCAACGGTTTTTGCATCCCTGCGCGAATAATAAAAAATATAAAAATCGCTTGGTAATTATTTAAATTTTTGAATATACCGGCATCGTCTATCCGTCTACTATATCGAATTTCAAAACTTCCATCACTTTCAATAGCTAAAATCTGAATTCGTGTTCTATGCAAGTAACCCTTTATCAGATTTTGTTGGTTGGTATTAATAATCTGAAGGTCGATTTGGTGTGAGAGTTTAGATCACGTTTTATACAAATTTACAGAGAATATGTTTTCCCTTGTTAAACGAATCTCACGAATTTGAGCAGAAGGTTAATTTAGATCAGGTTCTGCTGGAACTTGGGTAAAATGTTTTCGAAATGGGTCAATGCTTTCGTAAATGTTCGAAATTTTGCTCGACTTTTAACATATTCGCTGCGAAGTTTCGACGTGACGGCGGCCATCCGATCAACGCGAAAAGTAAACGTTTCTTGTTATTATCGGGCTTGTTATACCGATCGAATTACGTGTTTATTTGTTCGCGTATGTTACAAGCAAGCCATCTATAAGGTATTATCTACACTCTACACGATTAAATTGCCTTACGCAACTCCCCGACGACGCTCTGTTGCATGTGTATATTCCTGTTTAAATCTTACGTGCTTTCCGATGATATTATACAGATATTATATGGATATTATATAGATATTATCAAAAATATTTTCGAACGAAATACATCGAGATTTGAAGTGCGAGAGTTCGGGAATCGACAACTTGGAAAAGAATTTCAGAGAACACGAAAATTTGAAAACTCGAAAACTCGAGACTCGACAAATTTAAAGAAACTCGAAAAGGACGAAATATTGCGTAAACTTCTTCCTTGGTTTTCAAGTAACATTATAGTGGAGTAAGAAATTTACGTTTAAAGAACAATTTACAATTTTACAAGTGTAATTTACAATTACAAATTTGGAACTAGCTGCTGGTTTTTCCGTTCTTTTTTTTTTTTTATTTATTCTTTTCTTTTTATTTCTTTTCGACACATGTACGAGAGAAAGTAAATCGCCGGTGGAGGATGTATTCTTGGAAACGGTAGATAAATGTATCGGATTTCATAGATAACGCGCACTTGGAAGGGATTAGACACTGTCCATTATTGAAAATACGACTTGAGCGAACACATCCGAAGCGAGGAACGTACTCCGTCTTCTCGTATCGATGGTTTTATAGCGTTTGCAACTCTTTTTTTAATGCTGGTTCGCGTCATAAGGCTCTCATAACCACCTTTTTGCTATATAAACGTGCGTTTACATCACGTAAGCTTGTAAAGAATATCGATTCCCTTTAATCTTTGCTTTCTCTTCTTCTTTCTCTTCTTCCCGCTAGCTGCGAGGCAAGCAAATGTTTTATAAATAAACCTCGGTATTTTAGAAGCATATTATAATAATAGTGATTAATAATAAAAATTACGATAATAAAAGTTTTATAATAACGGTATCGTATAGATCGTATTATTACTTTGATGTTGTTACGATCGCTACAAAATTAACTTACGAGCGATGTTGTCGAGTTACGGAGTGATTACAATAGCAAACTGATTAGCTTTAAGGTATATAATTTTGATTCGTATTCTATATGTTGCGCGATAAGCGTATCGATAGCATTAATCGCAGAATATAAATTGAAAAGGGATACTCTAAAATTAAACAAGTTTACGCAAACTCTCGTGGCCGACCTTACGACCCGACGACACCAATAATTCAGGGTTAATGTCTCGAATACTTAATCTCTCTCAATAACATACGTACATCCTGATATTCTTTATTTCAATTCACTCGTAGTATTCGTGGTTTTTCCAGATATTCATGTATTCCTTGGAAATATCTTATACCTTAGGAAATTGATTGAATTGTTCGTTTTCTAGCTTTATTTGAATCTCAATCTATTCGGAGATTGATGCGGAGATTAGATAAGACGTGTATATTTTTTTTTAACGAAATTCAAGTCTCATTTATTTATCGTCGAACGTCGTACGCTTGTCAGTCTCTGTCAGAAGTCTATTATCTAAATTCGATGAGATTACGTAATCGCGGATGGTGATTTCCATGAAATTAGCATAAAATATTTGAATTTAATGTAATTAACAGAAACTATGAATAAATCGGAAAGCGTGTAATTGATGTGTACGTACTTGACAAGCACGTGTGAGTGCGAAAATAGACTGGCGAGAAGCTAGAAATATTTCCACACAGATTTCAATTTCGCCGGCAGAGAAGAATTTTAATTTCAAAGCGAGACATACAGTTACATTATTTAGACTGCAGCGGAGCACGAATGACGTCACAGGTGGGACTCTAATCACGTTACACAATTAAATTCTTTCCTCTGTCGCGTTTTCCACGGAATTTCGTCCAAACAAGGAATACGCGACTTGTCACAATCGTGTGACTCAGCCAGCCAGCCTGCACGTAAGAAGGATAGAGAAATTATCTTGTCACATACGCTTCATAAAGATAAATATAATAAAAGAATCGTGCAACGTCGCGCCAATGTCACTCGAATTTCTCGCAAATCCTAATTAAACTGAAGAAGATATTCCTTCGAATTGTACATCACGAATTAGATGTTAAATGCACGACGTGAGAATTTTATTAAATCGTTTGCTTATAAATTAATCCTATCTGCTAAATTATGTAAATTATTCCTTTCGTTCGTTTACCGTTGAATTTTATTACGTCGCTCGAATTCTTCGATTTGCCTGCGATTTTCCTGCCTTTCGAGATCCACCGTCTCGAGGAGAAAAATAAAAGCGAGGGAAGAATCGAAAAAGCATTATACAACGTTAAAACGACATGGCGTAAAATCCAATTACATTAAAGGCTCCATGTACAGAGCCGCGTTTAGTGGATCTCGGAGCGGAAACGACGAGGCCACCTTGAAGCAACAGACCGAGAACACACTCGGTTACGTAGAAATTAGAGCTGTTACTATGCGACTTGTTGGGTACTCGGGTACTCGGCAAGTGGCTGGGAGAATAAAAAAAATTAACGTGTATCCTAGATGCATTTTTAGCGGACGACACATCTACAATGTAAAACAGTCGCATCTGTCGATTGCTGTGTATATACATAAAATGCAACCGTCGAACGAGCGATTTAATTGAGCGTTAATTCGTTCGTTTGTAATCCAAGTTCGATCAAATGTTTACACTCGAACAAATTTGCCAAGTAGCGTTATTCGTATCGTGGAGTTTGATTGTTCTAAAGAAGGTAAACATAGCTGGAAAATGTTGTAATTTCTAAGTGGAAGATTAGACGAAACTGATCCGTAAAAAGAAAATTGCACAGATTTAACAGACTAAGAAAAGCGACTACAGTCGCGTAACTTAGATTCTAGCAGTCTACCGGCAGTAATCCGATGACCTAATCAGACCTAGTGATCTAGTGGTCGAGTAAAGGTGCCAAGGAGAAAGTAGTTGAAAATAGTTGGAAAGAAACAGTTATACAACAAATAGCTGCCATTCCTAACGGTGAGGAAATGTCGTTAGAAATATACAGGGTGTTGCTGAACTGGCGATACAAGCGGAAAGGAGGCGAGAGTCTGCGTGAGAAGATAAACGGAAAATCTAGACTGGCATTTGTCCTATTGTCGTCGAGAAAACAGAGTTTGAAAATTCACGCAGCATACTCGAATTTGCCTAATTATATATCGGAGATACTATTTCGTATTTTCTCCGGGTTAATCGTTTCATTTCTCGTATTTTATTACGTAGAATTTTCATGAAAATTATTCGCCGGTTTCGCCTAAGAGAGAGGCTATCGTCAAAGAAAATCGCATTCACGCGTATCGTGAACGGCATTGTACTTCAAAATATATCTTCCTTGTTTCAGGACTCGATAAAGTCGGACAAATGTAATTTAAACGATATTAAGCGAATAATTAAGTGGAATAATTAAGCGATAGAACTTCGATATTATTAAAGAAGAAAAATAGAAAGATATTAACATGGAGATTATAGAATTAAATACTATGAATTAGAGATCAGAGTGAGATTTCCACCGTGATAATATTTAACAGCTAATAATGTATTTCTTATTTTCACGATAATGCGATATTATCGAGCAGTAAAATTCTTTTGCGTGTAAACGCGGATAAAACAATTTTCCCTAGAGTTTGTTCGCAACTAACGATTTTTAGCAGTTCGTTAATAAATATTTCTACATTGTAGCATCGTACGAAATACGTTAGATCGTCGGAAAAGCGTCTTTCTTTCTTTTACAACAATACACGTTCGTACAAACGTGAAACCAAGTCTGTGAAATGTCGCGGTGTTTATCTCGACGGATGAAAACGAATCGTACGTAATTCGACAAAATAATAAAAATGTTCGTCTATTATTTCCTCGCGAAACGAAAGAAACTTTTTGGACAACCTAATAAATGGAAAATATTATATGAAAACAAGATTACTCTCATAAATTAACGTCACAAGCTCGAAGAAATGGAAAGTTTGGCGAAATCCTTTCCTTTCGATAAATCTTTACACGTTTTGTTAGAACGTCGTCTTAATCGATGACACGCGGATACCGCGTGGTCTTGGAAACTTTATAAATCGTCGTGAAAATATTGCCACTCGATCGATCAATTCAAATTCCTCGAATTATCTACTGCCGCAAACTGGTTCGCGTAATTTCTTGTCCGCGTTCGGCGTGTCGCGTTATCCGATGACATAATTTCTCAGTTGCAGAACCGCCAAACAATTTCTATCGACGATCAAACGTGCAAGAATTACGTAACTGTCGCTTAGACGGAGATTCCTGATCGCTGGAATCGTTCGTGCGAGCTTTTTCTTTGGTTTGCGAGGTTCCTTTCGATTCGCATTGACTTTCCGAAAAATGACAACCATTTGGATAATTATTCGATGAAATTCAGTGAAAAAGAAATTGTATTGTATTTCTGATCGTTTCGTTCGAAATGTATTATTCGACGATAGACAAATATTTGACAATATTTCAAAAATACACGAAGTAATACGGAACGGTATATTCGTATCACAAAGATGAGAAGATGTTGAGAAGATCGAGTAACATTATTCTGGATCGATATCCGAACGAAATTGCACTCTCATTACAATAATTAACCGTTTAGAGAAAACGTATTTCGTATGTCACCGTGTACACTGACGATCCATGAACGTTTGAAAATCCCTCTGCTCTGAAAAACACACCGTACAAAATACACGTGGCGTAATATCAAAAGCTGGTAATGTTTGACATTATAAGAATATTTATTGCAAAAGTATGGCCGACTTATTTCCTGAAAAAGCCAGAGTGCGGAAAGAAGCGAGAAGAGAAAAAAATGTTTCATCCCTGGTACGTTCAAAAGAGGCAATAAAGGTCAATGCAAATTCTCGTGCATCGGTTCAACGCTCTTCGTTCATGAATTTCTGCGAATACTTTAAAAGCGAATTTACGCGCACGACAAAGAAGAGAGAGAGAGAGAGAGAAAAAGCGGGGGTAAAGGAAAAACGAGGAGAACGAAACGAGAGGGCGAGAAGATCGTGCTTTTTATATTGTCACGCTAAAAATCTCGACTATCGTAGCCAGCTACAAAGGCGACAAAGCTCGCGACGGTCTTGGTATATTTATAAGTATCGAAGCACGAAGACGGGGGAAGATCGGTAAACACGTGCTTTCCGAATAAATATAGCGCGTTCCAAATGTCAGGATCATGTGCAGCACGTTGAAACGCGCGTTCCCCCGGAACACGTCGCTGTTTTATCTTTCGAGAATATTGTAACTTTATCAGACCTAATTATCGATTTCCGATAGATTAGGAAGTTCCTGGAACGCGAATCGATCGATTGATTGAAGTTTCGCAAACATAATGCGGCGGCAACCCTTCCTATGTGAGGAAATTATTGTTTCCCTCTTAGCGTCTTAACAAAGTTTATCGTGAAAGCTCAATGACTAATCCTGTTGTTTCGAGATTTCTGATAAAAAAAAATTGCATCGATTTCTAATTCGAAAAATCGTCGTCGCGTTTTTTTTTTTTTTTTCAAAACTTTCCACTGGAAAATTCGATATATTAGCAAAAGTATTTGCCAAAGTTAGAACGATTTGACGAACACGTTTGGCGCGTAAAGTACAGTTCGTACGTGCAACAAGTTTGCAAAGTGCAAGAGGCGCGGTAAGTTTGATCCGTACAAAGTTGAGAGATTACTCACGTTGTATGTAATTTTAAGCGCTGACCTCGCGTTGGGTTCAAGTTTCGGCGTTCTCGTATTTCGAGATATTTTTTGAGAATCGAAACCAGACACGCTGCGATATCGATTTTTGGGACGTTTCCTTGGATCGTTTTAGCAAAAGCCATTCGTTTATGATAAATGGCTTCTGATCTGTGAAATCTTGGAAAATCGTTATCGCATTACGGATAGAACAATCGTTTCGTTGCAACGAGCTTTCTAGTACAAACACTCGAAATTTAAGTTAAAAATATAACTCTGCTTCTAAATTTGAATAATTTTGCCGATATATTTGACAGTGTATTAAGAACAGATTAAATTGTGGAATAAAAGTTCAAGGTTTTATAATTTGATGAAACTCGGTCAGCCAAATCGAAAGATCCGACGGTAAGATACAAATTTCTAAATTTATTGCCGAAATGATCTTCCAATTCGATTTTTTAATTCGTTGTATTATCGTCTACTCAATTACGTTTATGTGAATGAATCAACTGTTCAAACAGATAAAGTCACGCATCTTTCGTACGTAATAAATAAGTATTTTTGGAATAGAGATTATGTACTTTTATCAGCGAAATGACTCATCTCTGATAGATTTGTTCCAAGCTTTACTAGCGAGTGTATCTAAGAATCTGTAATGACTAGGTACTTAATATACTTGTCTGATTATATTCTATTTCTACCAGGCGTTGCTTAATGTCGCTAATATCTTTGCTTTATTTTCTTTCGCCAGAGTTTTCTATCTTACTCGATAGTAATTAACGTTCTTTCAAAATTATCCTCGATTATCTTTCTTCCGAAACGAATATTGAAAACTGGAAAACTTAATTTCGCTTTTTCTCGCTCAGATTAGCCTTCTGCTCGATTCTAATCTTGAATCTTGCAGACTACCGCGATATACGGTACAATGGATATCTTGAAAAGAAAAAAAAAAAAAAAAAAAAGTGGGGAAAGGCGCCGATAGACCGATAGGCACTTGGAGAGTTAATCTAACTCTGATGTCACGCTGGTGTCTGCTTCAACGTGTTTACGATTGTCGTCCTCTCATCGAGCTTATCCGTGCGATCGCAAAGGTGAAACCGAAACCTCCGAGCCAATATTTTGTTAGCATGCCGTGCATTTACGATTTTTTGCAAGTCCAATAACGTAACGCTTTCTCATGGTCACGACCACGGTTGCCTGGTTTCGTCTCGTCGAGAAGAATACGCGTTTCGACGATATTCCGACCTCTTTGTTACTATTCTTACGTTGCTAGTATTAGGGATCTTAATAATAACGTACATATTTGACGAATATTTTGCAACTTATATGGTACAGAGAAGAGAATAATAATATCGAAACGTGATAATGGAATACCATTTACTTTTCTCATAAGTAAACTGCAGAAACTTGTGCAAATTCATGCTTCTACGAATGGATATAATTAAAGGAAATGATACGTAGCGCGGAGAATATGTCTTTACCCATTTTATTATAACGAGCGCTATACTTGCCATGTTTTACGCTTCTTGTTTCTTCTCTTTTCTTTCTTTTTTTACACTTTCAAATCTCTCGTAAATGCATAAAAAGCTGCGTTCTAGTCGCGAGATGTTCTTCGCAACAGCAACATATTTTCCGCGCTAATAGAGCTATCGAAGCACAGTATCACATCCGCGTTTCAAATAATTCGCTGTCCCATTGAACCGGCAGAAAATTTCCTTTCCATAATAGACGATCGCTGTTTTCTTTCTTGTTGCTTGATAAACTCGCCGGCGATAGATGATACGCGCGATGACTCTTGACCCGCGATTTCTCTTGTCTCGCGTTTATTGTTACACGTTCTCGCGTACAGTAGACTCGCGCACCGGCTGCCATGTCGCGATAATTAACAATGAATTTCCTTGTTTAGCGTACGATCGAGAGCCGTTCTGCAACGTTGACTTTCTCGAACGAGAATCGGCGCAAAATTGTGGAAAGTCGCCCCGGGTTTCGTATCTCGTAGCAACAGGAAATTCGACTCGATGATCGTGCATCGACGTTTTCTCCTCTGTTTCTTTCTACAACGATTTTACAAGGAATTCTGAATTCGTGTTTCTCCTCTTCTTCTTCTTCTTTTTTTTTTCTGTTTTTTCTCTTCTATCGATATTTTCTGACCGGATTGTGGAGATTTATTTAGTCACAGCAATTAGGTATTTCAGTTACTTTAAATATTCTATGGAATTTTTGTATTTTTAAATTTTTGAATGTAAATAAATGCATAAAAATCCACGATCTACTCGTGACAAAATTGACGTCGATATTTGCACTCTTTTGTTTTAAATATTTTCTTCTTAGACAAGTTGACCGCTTTCGAGTACGTTAAATACGTAACGTGGTAATTTTGTTGGTATTTGCTGTAATATCGTCGACGATACGTCGATAACACGAACGATCGGTTGTCACATTGTTTTATGAATATTGTCGTGATATTATGAATAATTGAGCTTAAAACGTTAACGCTATTGCCATATTAATAGATATCATTCTTATTATTATTAATAGATATTTTACAATCGATCTTGTCATCGTTTAAATGCATCAACAGGTGGATTCACCACAGAATAGTCTCAGATAGTCCGACACGCAATATGTATATCCTAAAGACATAAAACTCGAGCAGTAAAACGAAGAACAAAAGGAAGTTACTTTGAAATTATTTCATCGTTTATTTAGTCCTTCGTTCGCCAGTATCCTCGAGTATTTTCAATTGCTAAATAGCATTTAGATTATAAGGAAACGCGAGAGTGTATAAATTTTGTAATTTTGCTGCGTAACGAGTGATTTCGTAATATTCGCAATTTCGAAATATTCTAAACAAATTTCGATAATCCAACGTATTAAAAATTTATTTAGCTTTTGCCGTGAAAGTACCTAAGCAGATATAGACTATAGTATATATTTGTTACGAATATAATAGATATACAATTATAAATATGATTATAATTAATATCGTAACGCTATTTTCATCTAATTTCTCCCTAAGTTTCGTTTATTCAATATTATTCACAAACGTATATTTTTACAAATATCCAGACTTGTTGTAAATAAATAGTTAATGGGAAAACTAGAATTATTACGTTGATTGTGAAATTACTATGAATAATAACGATGTTTGTGGTCCGATCTTAACGGTACAGGGTAGACGTTCATTATTCTCTAAATTAATTTCGTCGGAAACAAAAGCCTGTTCGAAAGAGAAATTTCATTTTACATTTTCGAAAGAAATATATCCTCCCTTCCGGTTCGCCGCTATCCATTAAAAGAGTGTCCTGAAATTATCACATAAAATTGCTCGTACGAATTCGATCTCAACTTTCGTTTATAATAATATTAATAACGTTGGTTTTCTTATAGCTAATTTCTTATATTACATGAACTTTCCATTTATTCGTCTCATTGATCTCTAACTGAAACGTAAATTGGTCTTATGTGCCCGACAATGTGATAAATGTTTTACATTACATTCTCAAATATTTTTACGTTACTTTCCTCTCTTTTATTTTTCACGTAACTTACGTGCTAAAACGAAACTCGTTACAAGAAAATAATCTCAAAATACTCGGATAAAACTTTTTATTTTTAGAAGACCTCGCGAATCTTCATAAATTCTTTTCCACTTTAGGATCGAATATGCAAAATAATTCTGTTCTGTTACTTATATTCGTCATGCGACAAATCGGTTTGCACCGCTAGAATTCGTAACAGCCAGGAATTGACATGACGCGCAAACATCGTGGATTTGTCCATGACAGTTACGGACTGTGACCACGTAAGGGGTTAAACGTAGTGTTAACTAAAGCTGTAATTAATTGTGCCATTTCGTCGATTACCGTTCCATCACGTGGACGGTGTCCTTGCCATTCGTCCACAATGCACGCACGATGTCAACTGCGCGAATTATCGTCTGACATAACAACGAAGATATTTTTCTTTATATGTGCGCTCGCTGTTCGAGCTCTTTGCCAAATGGTTCTACTGCCAATTTCGGAATCGACTGCGACATGGCCGCTTTTTCTTTCCTAAGGAAGATTGCTTGTTCACGCTGCACCGAGACTAATAGCGCGATGAATTTAAACGAAAACTGTGTTAATTATCTTTCGTACCGGTTATCGTACGATTTTCCAATTAACTCAATGAACGAATACGATGAATTCGTAATACGTCGAAGGAGTTTTACGGAACGTAAATATTCTTTTAATATCTTCGATTCGTTATGTATATGTGGTTGAGTAAAAATGGCCTGACCGAGCTTCCTAGCGTCAAAGAAGAGCCAAAAGGTCGAAGCTTCTTTACGAGTTAACGAATTCGTTAATGGCGAATTGCACGACGGGACGAAAACGAGGTGGAATGTTGACGTTTAAAGCGAAACTTAAATGGTAAACAGCCGGCCGGTCGAGTACACCTATATTTATAGTTGGCTGCTTGGGCTTAAAATATCGTGGTACAGTGAAAACGCTGACAAGCAGATAAAGTGCAACGCGCACTGACAGCTTAAGCACGCCAGCAAACGGTAAATAAAATTCTATTTGCCGTACCATCATTGAATTCGGCTCGAATTTACGCATTTGTCTTGCGCTTAGCCGATGAGTTTAATTAAGAAGCACGAAGTGGGTTTGTTTCCCAGACGCGCCACGAGGAAAAGTTTCCGTGTAGAATCTCCATTTCTATGAAGCTCTTTCAGTTTCCGGATTAACACTGTCCACCGTAGATGGTGGATTTTTTTAATCGAAAATTCGAAGATGCAAAAATGCATAGGGCGCGCGTAATATGCAACAATATATGGAACATTAAAATAGATAGGTTTCGAGGGCGTAGATTTTAGGTTTTGAAGATAGAGGGGAGATATTCGTAAGAGTGATGTTTTATGAGAAGCAACGAATTACGTCGAATTACGTCGAACCGTAATGTACGAATGGAGAAAATAAATAAGACAAAAGTGATATAAAATATAAATTGAGCTACAGGGGATAAAAGAACGTTTAAAATTAACGCGCTATGAGTTTTAATCATTTTTTATATTAACGATGTTTCACGTTTATTTGTTGTTCTTCGTAAGTTTATCACGAATCCATTTCGTAAAATGCCCTTACATTATTTTTTAGCCGAGAAATTGTCCTTCCACCGACGCTGTAAACTGATCTAAATACAAGTTAAAAAGGTTCGAAGTGATCATCATTGACTCAAGTATCGATATACGTGTATCGTCGAGCGAAATTGACGAATCCATCGAAGCGAGTAAAGATAATCCATTCGCATTGAAAATTCCACAGAACTGTGTAGTGGCTCATTCGCAAAAAAATTTCTACGACCGCGTTCTTCACATTTTGTCACGTGTTTTCAGTTGGCCGTATTATCGCCGAGAAAATACGATGATGGATCGACGTTATATGTTTGTTCACGATCGATCAACCAACAATGGCTCGCGGTTGATAAAAAAGAATTCGGCGCGGCGATTCGTAGAAATTTCCGCTGTCCCGCAATTTCGCAAACGACTATGGAACGCTTGATGGAAATTTATTACGCGAGTCCTTTGTCTTGCCCGCTTGCGCATTCCAAGTACGTCGGCTCCTAAATCGTTCGTGATGTATTGTTGAAAATACATTGAGAAACACGCGCGTATTCATAAGAACATAACATTGGGGGAAAAAACAATACATGTAATATATATATAAAAGAACAAAATATGTATATCCGTAACAAAGAATCGCAGAGTTTTTCACGCGTGATTCGTGTACGTATTTCAATTAGTTTCTAAAATTCTTCGAGAATCCTTTAAGTATCCTTAAGCTTTTATAATAATACGTTCTCATTTTATTATGCTTCTCTCTTTTTACGGCATACTCACTACGAAGGCTCAGAAACGAGATGCGCGAGGGTAAACGGTATTGAAAGTTGGAAATTGCATCGACCGCTAACGCAATTACGAATCAAATGTTGGTAGAAAGAAACGAACTGATTACGATCCGACACCATAGCCTGAAATACGTTTGTTGTATAAATGTTTAAATCTTCGAAATGGCAAATGGCGATATAATGTGCGTGTACGGATCGAATTCGAAATATTCAATTTGTTCCTGAAAATGTTCTCTTTCGCCGATGCCTGATGCGATAAGATCGAGTTGCAACAACAATTTTATTCTTGTCCAATAGTTTCCATTTGCTTGCATGACGTAACCGTTGCTTTAACGCGTTCCTTATCAATTACCAATAAAGAGATGCGTGCAACTTTATGGTAGGAAAATTGCACGAGTCGCAGCCGTGGCTGAAATATACCAACGTTCCCAGTCTGTCGTATGATGTATCCTATGCTTCTGAATAAATTCGAGTTCGCGTCGAAATGAAAGTTCTCTTTTACCTTAGGAATTAGTTGGCTGACGTTCGAGACTTAGACGCCAACCAACGACGAAACAGCAAATTGGTCGGAGTGATTAATTGTTCTAGGAATTCGGATCGTCTTGCGGTTCCTATTTCACGGACAATTGCTATCGCTTGGTAATGACGAAACTTTTTGAAGAACAGCTTTTTGCTTTATAGCAAGTATACGTAGGATTATTTTTAGTACACATTTTGCTGTATCCGCATGAATGCGTGTATCCGTAGTATCTGATATCGACTGGTAGAAAAAAGATACAAAGCTATTTATTTATAAACAGAAGGAAAATCGCAGCTGCGGAGTCTCCGACACTCCCAACTTCTTACATATACGTTTCATGTTTTCACTGAATATACGTTTACGACAGATATCTTGTAATTTCTGATTTCTACGAAATTTTACCAATATAATCGTGACAGTGGTGTCTCGTTAACGTATTAAAGAAATTTTAAAATGTCTCATACGTGTAAAACATACAACATAGACGTAAACGTCCTTCGTAGTAAAAGTATTGAAGTATTTCCAGGAGCGTATGCGCGAGAAATCGTTAAAAAAAAAAGAGCTTCCACGACGAATTACAATCTCAGTATCTACGCAAAGTCCACTTTGCTGGCGATTTCGCTCCAAAACGGAAGTTCTTATCGCTCATCGATTTCTATCGGATCACGACCGCGTTGATAAGCGGAAAAAAGAATTCCGCTTCCAGGAAGGGTGGACTATTCTCTGTAATCGCAAAGTAAGCTCGCAGCATAGTAGCTAGTATATTCGTGGCCGATTGAATTACTCTGCTTAGTAGAATATAGAAACGTGAACATGGAATATGTTCGCTTGATTTTCATGCAGCTTTTAAGGATTCCGCTTTGTCAATCTTAAAAAGACAAATTTTTCATTCTCTTGATTCCTTTACTATTCTGCATTCTAAGTCCGTAGAATATCGTAGTGGGGCTAGCTTATCAAAGTTAGAGTTATAAAAAAATGATGGGGAAGTATACATCTTAAAAAGAGAGGACTCGTAACAGAAACGCTTGTTCGCGTTCGTTTTCCTACAGGAAAGCGAAAGAGTGCTTCAGCTTTGTCCGATATATCTATTTCAACTTTTTAAAGATCAAATATCCTATTATTCTATATATGTTCTATTAACTCATCTCTAATTATCGCGGAACAATTGCATCTAATTGAATTATGAAATTTATTAAATCTTATGGAACTATGACAACAAAAGGTTTTATGCAATTAATTCAACAGTTGAAGAGTCAAGTGACGTCCTAAGAAAGCAGTTAACGTAAAACCGAAACATTGAGAAATCGCGTGAATCGATCAGACTCGAGATATTCTTTAACCTTAGAAAAATACAATCGGCTCGATAGCGTCTGAAATAACGCAACAGGGTTGCATTTCTCAGCGTAGTTTCTTAATTCCAGTTCCAACGTATCTCCTTAATTTCTACGCTCGTGTATAATAATTCGGTCTCGTGTCCGTGTGACTTTTATCTTTCTGAAACCGGGAACACCTGTATCCATTTTGCACGCTTTATTGAGCTTACATATCGAGCTTTCTCGTGATAATATGTCTCGTCTTGTCTTGTGTTTGGATACTTCCAGAATTATATCGGGCAAAATATTATAGCCAATGAAAGCGAGAGGGGCGTTTTCCAGAGGGATCGGTCTCCGTTCTGCGACACAAAGAGCGGAAAGTATTTATTCGCAAAACAGATTGTCCGAGTTTCTGTACCTGCAAGAGGCCAAGGAGTTGGTTTTTATCCAATTTAATCTCATTTCTAGGTCATTAACCTAAACTGCTCCTAAATAGTGGAAGAGTGAGGTTAGGTCGGCCGTACGTTCTTACGCGTCAAGTATTTGCACCTTAACCTAAAATAGCATCACTGGATTATATACGATTATAATAATCTGTATTGAATTAATAAAACAAGATATTCGACGTTAATTCTGTTCTTGAGGCTTATCTATGAAGGCTATTAAAGGCTTGACCATTAAAAGGTTAAGCAGTGAAAATATCAAAAAAAAAAAAAAAAAAAAAAAAAAAAAAAAAAAAAAAAAAAGAAAAGACTCGCGAATCGTAGACGATTTCTCGATGCAAGATTTATTATAGTTCCGGGATTAAAGTAAGTGCATCGAAATGAGGGGAGGCGGGAATGCACAACGATGGCGAGTTTCACTTGTCTCGGATTGCGATATACGAGTGTAAAAAGATGAACGGTGCCCGCACGGCGTGTTCGTTTTCACTAGGGCTAACGTGTTCCGCGCTGAAGTAGGTTTCTAGGTTGATTTCAGTGAATCTTTTTTTTCCACCGACGCGACGCTCCACCGAAGGTGCTAACGGTAAAACCACGTATACGTGGCGACCTCTATACATATCTCATTTATCGACACGTTTTACCATTTTAAATTAACCTTTTATACATATACATATTTCCAAGGCACGACGATATATTCTGGTTACTTTTGTAAAAACAACAACATAGCGAATGAAGCAAAATGTTTCAACATTAATTACTGACATTATATAATAATAGTATAGAGCATACAAAAATCTTCAAAATATTATTAAAACTCGGCGGACGACCACTGATAAATCTTTTCAAACCGAGAAATTCATTTTCTTTTTTCGTTTCTCGCGAGACTAAAACATTCTAATATTTCTTAAATGTTTCATGATTGATCATAGTCTGTTTATGTTCTCTCGAGATTTGTGTATGTAAGTCCTGGATTAACAGACGAGCCAGATTAATTTATATAAATAAATTAAAATCCAATTAGTTACAACTCGATTAATGCGATATTAACATAATCCGATTAATATAATGGAAACTTATTCATGCAATTAATGAAACCGCATATTGATTCAAGAATTCATAAATATTTATGAATTAGGCAATGAAAATCAAAGATATTTAGCAGAAAATTGGAATAATCGTGTTTTCTAAGAGATATACATAAAAAATGGTTAAAATTATTCTAGAAAGATAATTCTAATATCGCATAAATATGTATTATAGTCGCAAGAAGTCTAAAAAGATCCCACAATAGATCTTTCCGTTTCATTTATTTCATCTTACCACTATTTCCATTATTCATTAAAAAATTATTTATTGTAGTATTGTTTCTTTTCATTTATTTCATTTCGGCATCATTATCTTTACCTGAATATTTCAAAAATTCTAACGCGACATTATTCGTCAAGGCTCTCTGATTTCTATCACGTATATTGTCTTAAATCGATTCATCTAGAGGTGAAATTGTTACAAATTTATTTCATTCATTCAATCAAAGTTGACGTAAGAATGGTTACCTTTTCATTATCAATCGGGAACGTCGAAAGGGCCGACGTAAATTGAATAATAGACGTATAGGGTTGGCAAGATGGATTCGACCTTGAAGCGAGCGCATTGCGAAGCGTGGAGTCGCGTTGGTGGCTGTTCGTGTACCGGCTGCCAATTATTCTGGTTATTCCGGTACGTCGATCTGAGCGCTCTCACTTTTTCCTATCCGTCATCGCAGTTTGAGATGTTGCCGGCGTCTTCTGCTTCGGAAGCTTTCGTTACGTAAAAAGACGATTTCGTAAATCGTCTCGACATCCTGACGGAACGACGCGCCGCGCTATTCGTCGTATACCCCGAAGTATCGACGCCTAAATTTGTTCGATGTGCGTTTCAAATTCATAAACGTCCGTAAAGAGGCGACTGTCAGTCGAACGTATTTTCATTGCGCGGTACCGACGATTGGCGTCGATACGTAACTCATTCGAGTAAATAACCTTGCTCTCGTGGAAAAAAGAAAAGAAAGAACGTTCAAAGTGTAAATTATAAATATCGCATTAAGTTGTGATACGGAAGTGTCGATCGGATTAAAATATATTATTGTGTTTGAATACTTCAGTACATACTTACATATTTACCTTCGCTTGATGAAAAATAATTACAGCGAGAAGGTTTGAAAGACAAACTTTTTAATGTTGCTTTTTATAGAAAAAAATTTCACGTCTTCGATTAGTAGTAAAAGTAATTTGTAGGAAGCAAATATGGTAGAACGTATCTCTTTCTGCATGCGTTGTTCATATTTGAATTAAGAATTTTGATTAAAAATCATTAACATAAAATACTTCGAATTAAATTCGAACAACGTGAATTCGATTAATGAACGCGTTCTCGGAATGTTGACCTAGACATTTCTATTTGCGAGCAGTACAAATCCTTAAAACCAGATGCATAAAATGACGGAAGCACTTCTTCGAAACTAAACTGTCTGTTTCGCTTGGCATCTACACAAAACTTTCGTGCCAAAGATAAGGAGAAAAGTCTTCTTTCTTCGGCGCTGCTTGAAATCTTTTGAATTCAACACATTCAACAAGATCACGCGCAACTAGCGCCACCGATAAATTTAAAAGATTTTAACGCGACATTAGTTCTACTTTTTCCTTGTGAACATATCCGTTTCCGTTGCTTATAATTAAATTGTAACTAAATGACCTAATCGCAATTCATACCATATAATCCATATATTTCGTAGTAATCTTTATATACATCTTTCTGTCAATTTTTTAATTGTACGCAATATTTTCCCACGTTACCATTTGCAAATAATTATTAACTAATTGAAGAAATCGTATAAACGTGATTTCGTTTCGTAATTGAGATTTTTACGAAACACGAAAGATAACTCTCCTTGCTACTTTTATAATACAAATTTGAGAAAAATACGTAATAAAAATTAAACTTTGTCTTTTTCGCGAGTATTCTCTTGCTACTAGTTTAGCATTTTCGAATTGGAATATTATGGATTAATTAATAAAACATAGATTAATAAAACATGAATAGAATTTTCTAAGATGCGTCATAGTCGCGATATGCATATATACATCGTATCCTGGTTTTGCATACAAGCTTTACCTCTAATCGATTTTACTCGAGCTTCGAGATGTCGACTAATGTCATTATGACAACGCAGATCCCCTGGAATTTGCGTAGTCGAGCAAACTTTTTTTCAGTGATAGAATTTGGTCTGCTGCATATTCGTAATGAATTATCGTGACAAAGTATTACGACAATTGTTTCGAATTTTTTGGGTGAGGATTTTAAAGAATATTTATTACGTGTGCGGGTACTTATGAAAATTGGCGCAAGATTTGGCACGTGTCAAACATTCACAACTTGTAATCGCTTCCTTGTTGGAAACAAATCGAAAATATCTCACAATGACCTGACGTAGAATCTCCGTTACTTTTATAAATATATCGTTTTGCGTTTATTATTTTTTGAAAAATACGCACGTCACGTTTTGTCTTCTGGACCTAACCTTCATTCATTTTACACGGACCAAATATTGTATAAAAGCAATAGTTCTTCAAGAAAAATCCAAGTAGAAAAATCAAAAATATATTTCTTTATAATATAATTGTTAATATATAATATAATTGTGAAAATTGTGTTTATGTTACAGTTTCCTGGTGAGTGCATCCTCACATACATGGAGTTTCAGCTGGATAGTGCAGAATACTGCCAGGCTCAACACAAATAGAGAGACACGTCCAAATACCCTAGAATCTGCTAGGTACTATTAAAAAAGAAACAAGGAAAGAACATCTTAATCAGGCAAAGAAAAATTTTTTAATACTGGGATCATTGCCTCGAAGTCAGAAAATCATCAGCTAGTCATCACGCAAAATATAGAAGAATTAAATAGAACCAATTGTTAATTTACAATATTAAATGCAAGCATTGTAGTTACTGAGCGCACCTGATCCAGGCGCAGCCAGTGCCAAATAGGTAAGCATCAAAGTCAGTGACTTTTGTTATATATATAAGCTGGATCGTGCAAGGGCTGTCACGGTGATCTCTTTTCAGATAATCTTCCGAATCGTAGTCAAGGATCCCAAGTGGGAATCGATCGCATATCAACAACGCCTAATGTAACGTAGCCCTCACCTTTCCAGCGAAATTTGCACCTTAACAACCCTCCTTGAGGTCTACATGTGAACCCGTTGTTCTGTCCTCTGTAAAAAAATAACAAAGTATTCAATTAGTTAAATGAAAAACAACTTTATAAGACTGACATCTATGGGCTAAGTTGTCAAATTCAGCCTTTGTTGCTTCATATAGTGTGGCACATTGCAAAAATAAAGAGAAACAGTGTCGTACAAAATTATTAAAAACATAAAACTTAGAAGCATAAAAGAAGTAGGAGTTTTACACCACTTGTTGTCCAAGAAGGAAATGAGCAACATGAGGGTGAAGGATATCAGACCAGAACCCGCCGAGATCGAATACAAAAACATGAAGTTCCTTATTACTGATCGGCCCAATGATCAGACCATTCATACTTTTATTCAAGTACGTTTTTCACTTTTGTTCACGCACAAACACTAATAAACCGTAATACGATATAATAAACATTGTTCTTCTAACAGGAACTGAAAAAGCACAATGTTAAAGAAGTAGTGAGGGTCTGTGAACCAACGTACAAAGTTGAGGAACTTAAAACAGAAGGGATCAATGTCATAGACTTGGTATTTGATGATGGCACATTTCCACCAAATGAAGTAAACATTATTTTGATAGTATTCCGAAAGTAACCACGCAATATAATTTATTTGATTTTAATGACACAATTTTGTTCACAGGTCATTGATGAATGGTTTGAGCTGCTAAAAAATCGATTTCGCGAGTCTCCTGATGCATGTGTAGCGGTACATTGTGTTGCAGGACTTGGTAGGGCACCAGTCTTAGTTGCACTTGCCCTTATTGAGCTGGGACTTAAGTATGAAGATGCAGTTGCGTTAATTAGGGAGTAAGTATATATTCATTTTGATTTATTTTTATGCAATTTCTTTATATATGAGGTAAATGCAAATGTTGTTTACTTTCGCAGTAAAAGACGAGGCGCTATCAACTCAAAGCAGCTGGCCTATCTTGAAAAGTATCGTCCCAAATCTCGGTTGAAGCTCAAGAATGGACAAAAGAACTCCTGCTGCGTCCAATAGATCAAACGATTTCTTTGAAAAGTTACTAATTCATACTGATTGGTATACCTAATTGTATAGGTTTTCGCGCCTGATAACAAGAGACATACTGTATCAACTCAGTTCTGAAAGGCCTATCAATGGAAATGCAACTGTACTTATGAAACAATTTTAATAGTATATTTTGCACCGTCTGATTCTCCAGCATAAATGAAGCGATTTAAGAGTAAAATAAATTGTGTATTATTATTTGCGCTCTTCTTTTACGAAATTCTTGTATTTATTTTTGATACTAAATTAATATAAAATATTACAGAAAAGGAAAAGCCTTCTGAACATAGTATGAATAATAATAAAATTCGAATGCATCTGACCGTTTGTATAGTAAATAAACAAAAAATGTAATCAACTTATGCGTTTTATGATAATACTTGGTACGTCATTTAAGATTATTGTGTGCAAGTATTCTAGAAGGCTGCATTTACTTGGTCCAATAAAATAAAATACACAATGTTACTAATTAATTTGTGAACATTAGTTAATATGTTATTTATGCAAGATACTTTAAGGATGGTTGGGGTAAACACCTTTGGATTAGTATGATTTGTAGTAAATTGTGGTTCCTCTGGTACTGGAACTGGAACCCAGCCGTCATCAAATTTAGTTATTTAAAGAGTTAGTGCAATAAGAAAATAACTCACATTTTCCATAATGATTAAATGAAAGGAATAAATAAATGTTTTAAGCAATTCAACTTATTTACTTTCAGATTGTAATTAAGTACATATTTTCTGCAGATGTTTTGCATATAGCATAAACAAGAAGAAACATAAGTGAACGCTGCGTTGTAAATATTTTTTAAATATTGTTTTCTATTTTATATTATCACATCAAATTTGGTATACATTAATAGCAATCAACACAGAAATTGCAATACGCATTTCCATATACTTATCATACATTAATAAATTTTCGAGCTTCGTATGAAATAAAACAATTTGCACAAAATTTAGCAAATTTTTTAAACGATCAAGCATTAATTTGGAAAATATAACAAACAAAAGGAACATTGCGTTGCATTTCCAATGGCATGCCGAATTGATGAGTGTTCTTAACTTGAAATCTGCGTTAACTTGAAATAACGAATATTACGAAACAAAGTGAAGAAAAAAAATCACTCCAGAGTTATATATCACTTTTATCGTAGCTTAACGGCAATTTCACCAAAATTTAAAAAAAAAAAAAAAACACCCACTTTTATTCGATAAATTTTAAAAGGCTGCATACGCATTTTGTGTGGAGCATATATTGTAATCGTAATCGCAATTTTGGTAAAATTGTCGGTGATGCTGTACGCCACACTAAACTGTGTTCAGAAGATAGAAAAAAAATTCGCTCCTAAACTAATGAATGTAATATTTAGATCATTTCATGTGTCTGCAGATTTAACGTGAATGTACGTTTCTGTATATAATTATGATACATGAATTGCGTTCATAATCGTTTCTCGTGCTTATAGCGAAGGTTGCGTGATATGCTGATGAACTATCGCAGTCGATGTTTGTATTTTTTTTCCTCTCCCAGTTTTTGGTAATTAGCATGTAAGAAGCCCAAGAAAGATGAAATTTTTGTACGAAACTGTTAACTAAATAATGAATTGAATTGCACGATACGCCAATGATAAGATATATTCGTCCTTTTTGTGCATAACTTTTAAGTACCATTGTATAACCACTGTACATTCACCATAATCGCAGACTCGAAATGAAATTTGAACCTGGTACAGCTACTTTTTTGTAATGTTAAAAAAACTGCAATATTTTTTACCAGAGGATGGGACGAGGGACATTCGTAAAAAAAAGAAAAATTATCGAGTCTTAGATCCGAAAATGAATAATTTTCTAATTATTCAATTTTTCTTTTCTCTATCCCCTTAGGTTTATTGTTAACAATTGATGACGATCGGTGAAATGTTCTTAATTTCTCTTTTCTTTACAATGAACTTCTTTTTTTCTTTTAAGTAAGATATTGATACTTTAATTAGGTATACCTACTAGCAATTCATCGTAAAAGTTACCATCAAATTTTTGTCATGTGAAATTTAATTTTGCAAATCGATTCACTTCTTCAAGCGGTTATACTTCACTGTCTGAAGTAGTTACGTTTATGAGTGAAGATATTTTATCTGTGATACATTTTTTTGCGAAAAAGAAGTCGAAAATTAGAAAGGACATCAATTGATTGGGCTTATCGCAGAACGTGGTATCTATGAAATTGATATTTAAAGATCTTTTTCAGGGTTGACCAGAATTGTAATCCACAGTTAAATCGAATAGTCAATTTGTATTCATAGATCTTATTTAAAATGGGATTTAGGAATATTTAGCAATATTTTGATCTGAATATTTATTATGTTGTGTATTCACAGACTATTAATAGAAGAAGGAAAGAAAGATTTCGTTCTCGAAGAATTGAATCGAAACGCTGCGTCAAATTTTATTTTATTATTCAGAAGATGAAAAATGACCCATAAAATGCACGAAATGTTTCGTTTAGTCGCTGCTATTTTATAAAGGGCGATCATGAACATTCGTTTCATATGATGACTCTATTTTACGTTAAAAAAAAAAATATAAAAAAGTAATAGTGTTTCAATTCATACAAGTAATAAAGAACAGGAACAACTTAGGTAGCAAAGAAATCCTCTATTTTGAACCGACGTAATGAAGTAAGAACAGTCACTCCTTTCGAATCGATTATGCAAAAAATAAATTTAACGAGTTAGCGCAATTTAAACAAGAATTATGATTATTGTATATTTGATTTATTAATGTAATTTCCTACATAATGCTGTATTAAAGACATTAATTAAATTAAATGAAAAATTTTGTTATATTGTAAAACATCAGTAATGAAATAAAAAAGAATGGAAGTCGTTTTGTGAAGAAACATTTTGTGATGTATCATTTATATGTCTGATGCGTTGCAAAATAAAATGTTTCATTACAACTTTTCTTTTGCAAATGAACGAAATCGTTTATTTCAGATAGCGTCGTTATACTACAGTTTTTTTTCTTCCTCTTTTATAAAATTAGAAGTATTTTGCAAATATAATAATCTGCACGAAATTATAGTTTAGGTAAGTATACTTGTTTTATTTCTTACATTTTGTTCTGACGTTTTACATAAACATGTCGTCGTATCCTGGAGGAGGTAAGTGGTCGTTGTCTGGATCACGACGTGGTCTTGGTTGATTAACGTCTGGCGGGCCAAAAGGATCAAATTTTGCAAATGGTGGTACTGCACCTCTATAATAAGATAAAATGGCAGTGTTAATACAAATAAAAACATATTTTTTATATTTCTTTATTATTTACTTACGGTGGTAATCTACCAGGAACTCCTAAACCAGGTCTAAATGGGTTCATACGATTACGTTGTGGTGAAAATGGATCAAAAATCATACCGCTACCCTGGGCAAATGGATTTAAATCTGCGGCGCCTACCCTTAAAGGATCAGCATCACGGTTCCTTTAAAATTTTAAACAGATATTTTAACAAAGTTCCAACATAAAATATTGACATAAAGTTACTGTTTGTTTTACATAATATTCCCTCTAATACTGCAAAGAGAATATAATTATTTTAGGCATGTCATGGAGGGAATAAAAATGTTTATACCAATCACGTTTGCAGGATCAATTGTATTCGTAAAATGTAAGATTTTTAATTCTGACGGGGATTGCTTTTTCATGCTTGAAATTAAACGGTAAAGATTTAAAATTCAAAAATTGATGAAAAGTCGTCCAGATTTATATCATCGGAATTATGAAAATTCTGTAAAGATGTTTCAAACATGTTATTTGTAAATTTAATGTATTAAAATCGCATCGATTCTTCTCTTTTTTATCTCCCTGTCAGCCTTTTTTATACAAAGATGATAACAGACATTTCTTTTTATATAAAATTACTCATAATTTTGTTATGAATCGATGCGAATATTACCATGGATATGATGCAGACGACGGACGTGTCGACTCTCCTACCCTTAATGGATTGTCCGTTGACTGATCATTTGTAAAGCTTGTTTGAGTAGAATTTCCAACCATATTGCCAGGAATCAATGCGTGTATGAGATCTTCCTGAATTACATTTATAACATTTTGATATGAAGGTATTACAGATTCTAAAGCTCCATGAAGTTCATTTACAGTCTGATTAATTGGAAATTGAACATTGGACACATTTTGATCATCAACTTTCTGCAAAATAAAATATTTACAGTTATTATTTTGTCATTGCAGATAACACAAATTGCTTCATAACGTGTAACATATTATGTAATTTAAATTACCAACAAATTTATAAGTAAATCTTCGTCAGACTTTATACCATGAAATATGAACAATTTGCTGTCCTTTATATAACGTAATGCATAATTTGGACGTGTGTTCCATCCTTCTGGAAGTAACTGCGATCCTTTTTCTGTTGGTTCAAATGCTTTCTGATACAAAAAAGAAAATAATATCTTTTGTAATTATCACTAGAAGATTACTCTATTCCTACAATTTTTATATATATTATAATAGTGCTGGGATAGAAGTTTCACTGTATTATCTTCAAGCTTATACAATAACAATATTTGTTTCTACATTAAAATCGTATTATAAATCATTTATTACATTGGACGTGCCGAAATGAAGATTAGTACAGGTTATGCACTACAAAATTTCAATAAGAACTTACATATGTACCTTCTTTCTTAATTATGCGAATAAATTTGCAAAAAAAGATATTACTACATAATGCGTTAGAATTGCGCAATATTTTATAAAGCACTGTTTTTTAACAACTTACAGAATCGCCGATTCCAATACATCTGAATCCATATTTTATAAGATACCAATGAACGAATAATATTAAAACATCCTCCTTTTTTGTAATCTGGCTATTATATATTTCTTGTACAAGTTCAAAGCCAAAAACGTTCCTTGTATCACCCATTTTGGTATCTGAGTGACAGACGAGTTTTGAAGTTTATAAGTTTACGCCATTGGTATTTGAATGCAATTGACGATTTATTTTCCGGAACCGGTATAATATTTCAACGATTATCTATTATTAATTTAAAAAATGTTCGATTGTATTTTAAACCATCGCAATATATCACCAAAAATTTTCTGTATTCAAATCATGATTTTTTTAGTTTTGGTTGATACGATTTTGCGATAATGCGTATTACCGCCAAACAAATGAATCTTTGAAAACATTTCTAAATTTAAATTCTTGTTATGATATCCAAGGTACGTATCTTTTTTGTTACAACACTCAATTACATAAACATATTTATTTTAATTTTAATTGGTAACGAAGCATGTGTAATAAACAAAGCTCGTTATTATTATTATAGTAAAAATTATAATATTAGTAACAAGCGAATTTTGTATAAGAACTAATATATTAAATAATTATATTTATTATGTACATATATATTGAGTTCTATACCAGCACTTATTTTCAACACATAAAAAATATAAAAATATTGATCTCAGTAATAAGAGTCCGAATCCGTATCCTCTTCAAATGCATTGAGTGGAGATGAATTACCTAAAATCTCTTCTTCACTTTCTGGTTCAGCACCGTCTTTCGTATCTAGGGCATATCGTCTCCAAGGAAATCTAGAAGAAGTTTATTTACTATATAGTATTAATTTACTTATTTATATGTTATAGTTTTGTGCTATCTTACCTTATCTTTTCATTAAAACATTTTTCAACAAAGGTGTGTGAGACAATTTTAGAGTGGCCCTTTAATTGTTGATATTTTGGTGTATTTTTAAAGGCACAGATTAAGTGAGTGCATCTTTTATTAGTTGTGTTAGGATCAGCAATATATCTTGCACCCATTTGAAGAGCCTTTTTCCTAATTTCATCTCTCTGTGGATTAACGTATCCACTAAGTGAAAATGATACATCTTCAAAAAGCTTTGAAAATGATTTTTTTGGTTCTTTCACAGGCTTTTTAGGTGTAATTATTGTCTTAGGTTTTGGTAACTTTCCGCAGTTATTACATAGTTTGTTTTCATCTTGGCATTGAGAACAATTTTGTTTCCTTTTATTTTGTTTTGAGGAACTTTGTTCAGGAGATAAAGTACGTTTTCTTGAAAGTGTATCATCTTTTTTGTTGTCATTTTTCTGTATATCATTTTTATTTTCTTTAATTGAAGTTGAAGATACAACATCACCAAATGGAGTTCTTACTACTGGTTTATCATTTGTAACTTTTTCATTTCTATGTTTAGTATCATTCATTGAAGTCGAACTATCAGAATCTTTTTTCCTAGTTCCAAATACTTCGTCTGTTTTGCCAGCTTCCAACTTTTGCAACAATGGCCTTTTCATTGGTTTTCTATCCTCTTCTT
Source organism: Bombus haemorrhoidalis (assembly GCA_014825975.1). Lineage (NCBI taxonomy): Eukaryota > Metazoa > Arthropoda > Insecta > Hymenoptera > Apidae > Bombus > Bombus haemorrhoidalis. Next base: position 4,152,412 of record CM026170.1, read on the forward strand.
GTCGCTTAGAAAAATTACTCATACCTGTTTCTTTAACTTTTGCAAGCAATTCAGCTTTATAATCTGTTTTCTTGTGGCCAATCATTTTCATATACCTTTCCTTAATGTCATCAATGTTATTTTCCTCAGGATTTTTCAATTTGAATCTTCCAAAAATATCTAATCCTAAATCAAGTACAACTTCTGTTTTTAATTCAATGAAGGACAATCCAAATAATTCTTTCAAATTTGCCGACTGCATGCAAGTTACTTTTACACGATCAAACTTTATTTTTATTGTGTCCGGATTTAGGTCTTTTTTTGTAAATATCTGTACTTGATCTCTAAATTTGCCATTTGCAGCTTCATCATGCGTTAAGAATTGATGGTTCACAATGGGAAGCCATATGTCAGGTTCTGATTCTGTAGAAGCAGTAACAACTACTACGCAACTACGATAATTGCCAAGGTCTAAACCTGTGATACAAGATGATTCTGCCAATTGAAAAATAACAGTTGCAAGCATTTCTCCTGGTTTTGCGCAACGCCATGAGGAATGTGAACGGTGTTGCAGAAGATTAGATGCAGGGTATGATGGATGTTCTGAAGAACAGCTTATTACTTTGGTAAATTTAATAATCATTGATAACACCTCAGATTGATAAGATACCTACAATATTAAACACAAACAGATTATTATGTTGTTGAATAATCATTTAAAAGCGAATCAGTGCATAATTATCTAAAAATGAATTGGTTTACCGCCAAAATTGTCAAAAAAATACATGTAATAATGTGTGTATATCTCTGTGTATACTATGTATGTCTGCTATTGGCTGATAATCGCTAGTGAATTATAATCTTTAGAGATAACTTCGTATCATTATAGGAAATGTTTAAATTGAGTTTGCAAACTTGACGAACGTATTCGGTCCGTATACTTAAGAGGTTAATGTTTAGAAAAATATTTTTCTATATAATATCTCAAGATAGCGAGTGTAATCCTTTTTCCCCCTAGATGTTGATCACGTGTCTTTATTTACGTCCTTTTACGATTCGACTTGTGGTATAAAAAATAGAGCTGCTGCTATCGATAAGGTTATCGATAATATTGTTATTTGATAAATCGATATATCTATAATATCGTTACGATAATAATAAATTGAATTGAATCTGAAATTTGTCGTTATAAAAAATATAAGATGTAGTTTTTAATTCTTTTTGTATTTCGAATGATGAATCTTGTTTTGTGTCCGACAATTAGCATAATGAGTACCAAAAAATAATCGGTTATTGATTTTCGTGATTGTATATAATAGAGTTATTCAGTTTTAAAAGCCGGAATATTTATAACTTATATTTTGTAAGAACATTAGGTAATATTATTATCGTAATATGTAAAGCAATAACACTTACAATTTTATATATATTATATAAACTTTATAAGTTTTTAATAAGTACCGTCATAGAACTTTATTTTATGTTTACGTTTTATTGCGTAAAAATATACGAACGTTTCAAATCGCGCGCTGATTTGTTGCCGTGTAACCTTTCCATCGATCGAATAATTTGCTGTCCTTTAGTTTCATATTCGGCCACCAGATGACAGATGGCGCAGAACACGTGACGTCATAGGACTTTCGGCTCGCGAGCGTTCCTAGCGGTAGTTCTCGGAAGCACGTTCACTCGATAGGACGACTGTCGTCTGGCGCACGACGAGCTTCAAGCAATATGGCGAAGTGTGTCATGGGCTCGGTGAGACGTAGTGCCGTTTGAAAGAATGAAAAGTTCGCGGTATGGGTTGAGAATAATGTAGCGCTATGAAGATCGTGTGAATATCGTATTTGTGTACAACAAAAGCATCGAGTAGTTCCTTGTGATCGGGATATACAGTGCGCGTTACCGGTGTGAAATCATGGCTACGGATAAAATAAAGGTTGCCGTTCGGGTTCGGCCGTTCAATCGCAGAGGTACGTACATCTGAAAATAAAGTATCATTATTTTACCAAGTCTCTTTAATAATCATTCTGTCACTTGCCAATTTTGATTCACGTTGGATCACCGTATTTATCCGGTTAACGATTTCGAAATCGACCTTTGGTATTTACGGTCGGAGTACGTTTTGACAGTGACATTTTTTGTTTTTTTCTTTCTATCGTCTCAACGATACGTACGTGTTTTTCACCTGCTACGCTATACTGCATCTATTTATCGTGTCTCACGTTACTTTATCTCGCGCCCGTATCGATACTTTACGCCTGGTTAAAAAGCGTGCATGAGATGAAGAGGAGGGCTCAGTCTACGAGACCCACTTCTCTAGTGTTTACTAGTTGAATCTCTGTCGCTCCTTTATACAAAGCACAGAAAGTCACGGACCGTTTCAGGGATCGTTGCCTCTCCTTTCATCTCGATGCTTGGATTGACATCTGGGACCCCCTTGCACAATAATTTATTAATGAATAAAATTATATGGTGAATTGACAAGTGACAAGTGACAAGTTCTTCAGGTTATAGACTTCTCTTGCACCAAATTTTCACAATTTAAATTTATATCGAATAAGGGCAATTAAATTGCCAAATTTGTTGCTGTTATGCAAAAGGAATTTATTGATACTTGTGACTCGTAACTTGTCAAATATTTATTAGTTCAATTATGCGAATCTTATCTTGTAATATCATATAAATGCCTATTCTATGTAACATGACAGATTGTATCTATAATAGAATTTTTAAACTAGAATTTTCGCTCCGTTTCGTCATATCGAGAATTACATAATTATAGTTACGCGTAATTTGTATATTTCACAGTTGACATAGTATTGCAGCAGTAAAACATCTAATGCTGACTAACCTAGTATTTAAACATGTCATAAAATAATGAAGTTAAAGTTCTTGAACTCGAACTTGCTAGGATAGAAAATAATTATGAATGAATGGATGATTCGCGTGTTTCTTTATCATTCGCGTTTGTCTAAAAAGAAAACATGAAATCGTTGGCCGTCAGTTGTCGCACGGTAAAACCGCGTGACGAAGAACAAACATGTGACTAAAAGTGACGTTACTCGTGTTGGCCTTCCGACGTCGAATTTTTCGATCGATCGGACGAGTTTGATTCTTACGAGTTCGATTGGTCGCAATAGCTATCTCGATTGGATTCGCGCTATCACAACGACTCGATAACAAAATCGTACGTTTCGAGTACCTCGCGCTACGATTTTTTCATTTTTCATCGATTTCTCGAATGTCCTGTTACTAGATTGCGTATTTTTATGCAGCTTCATATTTTTATCAACATAAGTAAAATAATAAAATTTGCATGAAGATTTATTTCACCTACTAAAAAAAATTATAATAAATATTTCACTTCGAATGTCTCCTGTATTTTAGTTACATGCATTTTGTATATTTTTTGCACTTTTAAATTTTCCACAGAACCATAAAAATCCGCAGTCTGCTTATTATACTTGATTTCACGGTGCGTGTTCGTGTGTGTGTACTTGTAAACAGTTGAAACGATATTCGATAACGATCGTGAATGCAGCAACGAGCGCACAGGTGGAGTGATAACGCGACGATGACGTTTACATGTCACCTTGTCGCTTTTAATGCATAAAGGAAAAGATTTCTTTTTCTCGCGTATTCGATTTTTGAGATTCTACTCTGCTTTTTAAAATTTTGTAAATTTTAATACCGAAGCGCTTGTCTTCTGTAATTTCCATTAATCTTCTCTGCTTTTTGTTCCGTGAAGTTAACCGATTTTACCTGTGACCGGTTCATACGTATAGAATCCTTTTTACTTTTATTTTCTTCGTCTCTTGTCCTGTGAAGAATGTTCTCCAATCGGTTGACGAAGCAGCAGGATATACGTGCGTTTGTCAGTGCTTTGACGTAATGCGGTTTACCTCGGAATCGACATATCGTTAATACGCGCGTTGATCGTGGACACGCCGTTAAAGCGTCGCCATTACCATTGTCCGTGACTTTTACGCGCGGACCGCTGCTAGGTTAACCCTGTTCTTTCGATCGTTCTCTCCATCGATTATACTTTTCTAACCTTAAAAAATACCTTCAGTGTGGACAAAATACGGAAAAGTGTTATTGGTACGTACGATTTTTCGTTTCAAATTTACATTGAACTTGTTTTCAACAATATTACGCGAGTTAAAGTTTATTTACCACGTGTGATATATATTTTTTATATGTTTTTAGTGCGATTTGAAGTAAGATCGAAATGATGAATTTTTTCCACGCGATATCGATCGAGAAATTTTTTGAATACGATAGGGTCGGAAACGTGCTAAACGTGCGAACGTAATACGGTTCGATTGATTAATATAGGAGTTTGAAAGGTTAAAACACGAACAGAAGGCCGTTTTTCATTTCGAATCGACTACATCCGTAGGATAGAGATCTGGAATCAGTTCTATCCATCGAAATGGAGCAACGAACACAGAGAGAAAAAGATCGATGACGTGTTAGTACATAGAGACTGGTCTCTAATAGCGCGGATTATCAACAGGCACCGCTATCCAGGGAGAAGTGCACTCTCCCTGATAATTACTCACCGTCATCGAATAATTAAGGAAATAAAAATAAATCGAGAGGAAACGTTCGAGCGAAGAGTAACGATCGCTCGCTTCTCTGCCCTCTCGGCCACTCGTTGCTAATTTTCTCTGACTTGTTACTAATTTCGAATATTACAACTGTTACAATTACTTACGTTAAATTAAATCGTCATCGTCAGGAACCAACTGTTCACCTATTTTCAAGCTAGAATAAATGATTTATATTTTCGTCAAACAAGTAACATTACACGTCGAACAACATATTTAACACATATTTAATAACATATTTAAATCGTCCCTTCTTATAGAAACCAACAAATACAAAGCTACTAGCACCTTGTGCGAATATTAACGTTGGCAATTGCACGTATCTCGTGTTGTTTAGAGCGCGCCATAATTCGTTCGTATCGATCAAAAATTCTTTCCTCATATTTCGTCGGTTATTTGATCGCAAGCATAGTTCTCGAAGGAAAGAAACGTAAGGCGGGAAGGATCCAATCGAACGGTCTTCCATGTTGTTTCGAATTCTCAAAAAGGATGAAAAGAAGACGCGTTACGTCGAATGGGGTGCCGAAACGCGATATCGTCGATCGTTTTAGACATTCAATATGCTTGGTTCGAGCGTCTTGTATCAAAGATTGACAAGAATAAATCGAATCGAACGGCGAGATCGTACTTAAATGGGATCGAATCGATTCGATTGGCACATTCCAGGAAGAACGACGAGGTTGCGGAACGATTCTCTATCACGATCCACTACTTCTGTGTCATCGTTTTCTTATCCTATAACGGGGGTTAGTCGATTACGTGCAAACGCTGACCAGGCGTTCGATCACGTGCCGAATATCTGGGCCAAGGATTCCGCGGAAGGTTTCCGCGAGTTCAAAGCTACCGATTCCTTGTACGCTGACGCGGATCTTGGAGTTTTCGAGTCCGTAAACGTCGATTCTCTGTGACTAATGGACAGATGTTGAGCCTCTACGGATGGACAGACATTCATTTAGCTACGTTTTTAAAATTTTTATATTTCAATCTTCTCTCTCTCTCTCTCTTTTTATTATTTTTTCTTTCCTCTATTTAAGGTTTAGTAATGGCGAATTACGTTTATTCTTATTGTACGGTACAGAGAGAGATCAAGAAATTTGTCTACCTGTATGATTTTATATGGTGCACAGGATAAAAAGCTGTATACTATTACAAATTTTTACGTACATGGTATTTCCGCTTCTATAATCGAACGTGAATTTTGACTTCTACATTCAAGTTTTGATTCTCGCTTCTTTGGCGAATAAAATAAATCGTGTAATATTTGTAACGCAAAACTGAGAGGAAAAATTGCGCAGGCCATTGAGATTTCTTTTCATACTTTGTCCGAACATATTGAGTTGGCAACGAAGCGATCGTGGGTTTTGTCAGTACCAATTTCTCAATGTTAGAAAAGTATAATTCGGTGGAGAATGACTGGAAAAAACGTGGCGCGGTTAAATGAAAGCATCCAGTACGTTTGTACAGAATGTTCTGTGAATTTTTGTAACATTGGCAAAGTACGAGTTTGTAGACTTCCTGGCGAGATTTTTTACGGCTTTTGTAAAATACTCGACGACAGAGCACAATCAAAAGATCATTTGGGAAAGATATGATATTGCGTGTACGATCGTTGATTTTCGCATTTCTATATCATTCGGTGACCGAGAAGATATTTTGATATGATTTACAATTGGTTGAAAAGAGAAACAACCGACTGTGACTAAACATAATATTGCCTTTCCGCGATAGACGATAAATGCAGGAAGTTTCGTAGAAAATCAACTAAATGACAAGAATATGATACAGATAGTAAGAATACATACTTAGTTGCTAAATTAAATAAAACAATTTTTTAGGCAACAATGCAGTTATATGGTAGACAATATGTGCTGTCTTTCGAGATCAATAAAATGACTAATCACGTTATGTATACGTAGATTCATCAATATGATATAAGATAGTAAAAAATACATATTTAATTCCTGATCCAAACGAACAAATTCTTTGATGGTTGATATTGCGCTGTATGGTTGATAGCACGTCGAATTAAAAAATTCTCTTCTGTAGAAGATAGAAGAAAGTAAATATTTTACTTATCGCCTTTACACGCTGTCGTTTATATTCGAATAGAAGGTACGTACGAATGGAAGGACAGAGCTGACCCGATTAATCGTTTCTCCAATAATCTGAATCAATTATCACGTTTCGTGCGAGACCAGTAATTTGTCCCGATATTTATAAGCAGAGCTATATCTGTACGTGTAAAATAGCTAGACACCAAAATTCTCTGGTCGAGGTCGAAATCAATCGATTTATGATATTCCCGTTTACCGATGACATACGGTTATGACGTTTTCCAGTTATTCATCATGCCATACGGGCAACTGGCAGATTTACTGACCGCCTGGTTTGCGGCATCGTGCAATTTTTCATTCTGTTCCTTCTGACTTACACTGTTACTTGTGCACTTGCTTGCCAACCTATATCACGTCGACTGCCACGACACCCGTATTCGGGTGACGGTAAAGTTTCCGTTAGGGCCGCGTCACCCGTATTCGGATGGCGCTTATTCCACTACTTGCGAAGGATCGTCGTAGGTATTTGAAAAGTTATTCTAGAGGAAATAATAAAACTATCGAATTGTTATTCGTCATCACTTCTAAGAAAACTCTACATCTGGTCTTTTTACTTTTCTCAAGCACCGAAGCCATCGATAGCGTATAGACAAAAGACTGGGACGAAGGCAGACCATAAACGGTAGACAGGCGACGATGGCTTCTTTCAGTCATAGGGTAACACCGCTAGCGTGCGGATCGGGACCAGCTCAAATTATATTCCTACTTGCACTTACTTCTGTTTTAAAATATATTTTCTACTTTACAATTTATCCACGCGTTCCTCTGTTCGTGCATCTAATAACCTTAACAGTTATAAAAATAATAGGAAAATGGTTTGTTAAAAAAATTATTTACTCGCATTAATGAAATACCGCGTACTGCGGCACGCGTGGTCTGACGGAGAATTCGGTGAAAACACGCGTTGCAGTCAGCGTGATATAAGTTAGGTCAATAGTCGGCAACCTTTTTACTAGGAAGGACGTGGCAAATTGTTAGTTCATGACAAAGGATAGTTTATCTTAATTTTACTGGGCTGGAACTTATAAGCTTATAATACGCGCAATATGTATTGTTATTGAGATATGTATAATTTTGCGTGCTAGATTAGATTGGCCGTGTAGTAGTGACACACGTATGCGAATATGAGTGTGCGGAAGTATGTGTGTCGCGGCGTCTCGAAAAACGGATGAATATAACTGTTTCGTTGGCAGTGTGGTATGGAAGATGGTGAGACAAAGGAATTGCTGAGACGCGCGCAAATGTATATCGGCGAAGATCCTGAAAATCGTTTATTAAATAAATCTAAAACTATTTTGATATGAATTCTAAGTGTACTCTTAGTGTTCCTTTACTTTTATTTCGGCAATTAAGATCCACAATTCTCAACAATTGTATCTGTTATAATTGAACGCACTGTTTTTGAAATTTATTTAATTATTCCATTTTACATATTTGTTCTATTTGTTTAATATAAAATTCTACTTACAAAGTTACGTACGACCATCTTTTAACACTTTGACTGCCACGTCGAAATCACGTTTTTCGCTGAGGACGCGACGGCAGTATTTTTATTATTCAAAGCATATAATGGCAAAATAATAATAAATTGACGATGTAAGACAATATTCTTTTCCAATGGACAGTTTATCTTATTGGTGGTCACGGGTGACCACCGTGGCGTCTTGGTAACAGTCGATAGCGACATATTGTAACGAGGCTTCGTTTATTTCAACGAACCATTCGCATTCGTAATTTCGTCGTAAGCAAAACCTGCAGAATATATTGTTGAAACGCGTAGAAGATATCAGTGAACAGTATTATGATTATTGTTATGATTTCGACGAAACATTCGATCGAAATGGCACTTTTTATCTCAAAGTATCTTCTATTTATCGGTTATATCGAAAATGCCCTAACTGTGAATTTTCATTCAATTTTTACAATCGCAAGAAGTTGAAGCGTCGATGATCAAAGTGTGTTAAAGCTACTTTAAAAAAAATATTTGTTTGTTTCAAAAAATGTTTCGCGGGAATTTGATCGGAAATTACCGATTCCTGTACCAAGCGAAAAGGATGTAATCCTTTAGGACTGTGATAGTACGGGATATTTTATATCGACTTGCATGGAACAAGCTCGTTCAGCGGATAGAAAAGTAATATCGATTTTCGACCGCGTGATAAAGCAAACAATTTCCAATATGTATATGAATATACCGATTCCATGGAACAACGTTTACCTTAAAATAGCGTTATGTCGTAAAGTTTCGTGGGATCTATTAGGTTGTCCGAAAAGTTTCTTTCGTTTTAAAGATGATAATAGATGAACAATAATTTCTGTTTTATATTATTTGATCGAATTAGGTGTGATCCATTCCGTTATATTTCTATTATTACGTTCGTGTATAATTCAATAAACTAATACAAAACAGAAAACATTGCGCGTCTATTATTTCCTTATAAAACGAAAGAAACCTTTCGGACAGCTTAATACGTTTAATGAAATACGACAAATGTTTTTTCGAACGTGATAGCGAAATGAATTTTCGTATGCAAATGGAACGTGATGCCGAATGCCAAGTTCCACGATCCGATGAATAATATTTTAAAACGAAAGTTCCATAGGGTTTGTTGATTTGCCGCGATGCAAGCGATTTTATGTATTCAATCGCCGTAATTTTCGAATATCTCGCGTTGAAATAAAATGGTAGAAAAGAGGACGATGTAAAAATTAGAACGTACGAAAATGATATTAAAAGATAGAAGTCGGTTAAAAACTTTGCTCCTTGAAGTTCTTTCAAGCTCTCTCTATCGTCCAGCTTTGCTCGAAAACTTTCTGTCCTGTCTTTAGAACTTCGACTCTTAGTCGCGCGAATACGTACGCTTGGAATCTTTACGTTTGAAATCGAGTTGGCCATTTGCATAGAAAAATTCATTGCGGTTGCCGTGGAAAACGCTGTGAAGCTTTTTCTCTTCAAGTCGAACTTACAGCCGAAGATACGTGGCTGTTAAGTTCGCCGCGAAGATAGAATCAGAAAAAAAAAAAGAAAGAAAAATGGAATTTCGTGTCGTTGATAAACGTTATCAGAGATTGCTTTGCTCGTATCTCGCTGACTTGGACGATCGACGACGCTGTCTATTTCATATAAAATGTGATATAATAGGTGAATAATTCTTTCGAGAAGTCGAGCTACGCGTGTGTATAAAAAAATTAATTGCTTGAAATATCATACTTATTTCTATGTTTTCTTTTGAAATAGATCGATGCCAGGTAATTGGTAGATGTTAGAAAATTTTGTTGCATCTCAGGACTAAGAAGAAACATAATTCCGAGAATTTTCAAAAATATACGTTACGAATTAGGTAGTTAAATTTTGATAAAAAAGAGAAAAGAAATTTTGACGAAAAGATTTAAGAATTAATCTTGAAAATAAATTTGTGACATTTTTCGAGACTAGATTTCTCGATGAAGAAGGACAGTGTCGATGAAATTCTGATTTACCGATATCGCGAATTACAGAAACAGAAAATAATTCGAGCAGAATTTATTGGCCGATAAGAAAGCTATTATCGTAAGGAACAAACTATATTTAGTTATTGCGGCAACTTGGAGAACAAATAAGAAACTTCGATCAATCACGTTGCAAAACAAGTGACGTAAGAGAAATTTCCTATCTACCAAGAATTTAAATTCCAATGGATACATATCGATTCATATGGATAAATTGGTCCTCGATTCTTTGCCACGTAAATCCAAACATCCGTCGTTTCGTTTAGGTTTTCAATTTAATCAACGTATAGTTAATTAGACGGCGTATTTTCATGCATTATAGGCATTGTATGCACAGAATTCATATAATACGAGAAACCATATGAAATATTCAAAGTATTTTATGATATTTAACACTAGAACTACCACACCAGTCAAATCGATTGCTTTTACAATTTTATTTTAAAATTCCTACTTCGTGTTATATTTTTTTCCACAATTATGTAATGACTTTTGCAAAGGTAAAACTAAAAGAATAATACAATGAATTTTATTTTGTTTTTTACGTATTCAGACGGAAAATAATTTTGTATCAAGGCTACTTATACCAATACCAGTGAAAATGGCTGGTACTTGTCAAAGTGTAAAGGGGTCCTGCAATCCGTTTATCGAACCTCAATTAACCAGTTTCCTCGTTTTCTACAACTTGTCACACGTCTTTCAAATTTTTACCGCGTATCATTCGATACGACGATATCAGTTATCAGGAAAATTCCGGATCGATCGCTAAATCGCTAGATGCTAACACTAGAAATACCAGTCAAAATGACTGGCTCTACAATTTTATAAATTTGTCAACCCTCGTTTAGATGGATTAACAATATAAAAAAAAATGTACTACATAACATGCTTGCTTCCGTAAGAAAGTAATAAATCGATAAATATCAAAATATTCTATTATTACGTATTTTTTAAAGACCAGTCATTTCCACTGGTTTTGGTAGAAATAACTTCGTGTCAACTATCGGTAGTTCCAGTGTTAATGAATGAAACAATTGTCTACGTAGATCCTGTTTTCTCAATCGTATTCTCAAAAATATGTATTTGCATAAAAATCCACAGTCTAACGACGATGTAAAGGATTCGTTGCAATGTATTTTCGATATTAACTTAATTATGCTCGTATATCTGCGTACGAAAATAATATACGCGTGTACTTACTATAGAGCTGGCAACTAAGTGATTGCGGATTTTGTCGATACCACTTAATGACAAAATCCGCAATCACTTAATTGCCAATTCAATGAATGTTTAAACGTACGCGATCCTGTCTTTTACGACTGGACGAGGAATAAGAAATAAGAGCCGGATATGATATTTAAAATTAGAAACAGGAATACGTTGGACGATCCAAAATCTCTTCAGAAGAAGCGCATGTAAGTGGCTTTTTTCTTTTTTTTCGTATGCATCTGCCCAACGACAGGATCGCCTCGAGTGGCGTTAAAAAATAACGCATCACTTGAACTCAAGATGGAAGCAAATATTCCCTGGTAGCGATTCGTGCGTTCCAAAAATACGAACGTAGCAGGCTCGGAGCGTTTCGAGAGGCGATTTCCTCGAAAATTCTTACAAATCGTTAAGAAATGAATTTTCGCAAAATCAGTTCCTCCTTCGAAACGTTCAAAATCGTAGTCCGTTTTTATCTATCGATCTTATCGAACGAAGAATAAAGCAGAAATACAAGGTGAACGGTATATTTTCTGTTTCTTGTTCCTCAATTTTCGTCATATACATTGTACGATTGTATCCAATTCAAAAAGCATCAAACGTTTCCTACAAAGTTTCCTACTTCTACCTTAAATCGTTTAAATCATTGCAAATCCCAAATTTCGGTGTAAGTTTTAAAAAAGTGTCCTTTTTGTTTCTATAATATATTTTTACTTAACCAGTTAGATGTTTTTGACGAGTATACTCGTCATCGCTTACTGTTTGCCGAATTTATTCGGTTGGCAAGTAAGTAATTGCGGAATTTGTTATACCACCTAATGACAAAATCCGCAATCACTTAGTTGCAAGGCCATAGCTACGCGCTTTTCAAAGTTTTCAAAGCGGTCGCAACAGCTAATTGGTTAATTTCTACATATATATTCGCAAATTTCTCAAGACAGTCGAGTTTCCTCGCCATGTTAACAAAACTTTGAAATGTTTCAAACGCGTATAGCTTACGTAATGTTCGTGAAAGCTTGCTATAGGATCGTACGTTGTATACATTTTCCACGAGTGACCGTACATATTTTAAAAAATCGCTCGATCGGTTGATCGAACGAGTTTCAAAAAAGCCATTATTTTGTTGAAATACGTTCGACGAAACTCATACGTCGTATCTGGACGGTAATAACCGCACGATTCGTTGATCCCTGTTCGCAGACACCATCTTCGTCGCGTTATCGATCCACGGTTCTACCCTCTCTCGTTACCCTACCTCGAGCTTTTGTCAAGGGGTTGTAACACGTAGCAGGTTGGCGCGCGTCGTCGATCGGATATTTATCGAGCTACACAGAGAACTGGCCTTTATCACTCGACCGATCGGAATATCGTGATTCGTGTCGACCTATCATCGTTCTGTCATCTCTTCTTAATTATCTATATGAACGATCATTTTCTATCGATTAACCGTATACCGGTTTGACGATACGGTTTTGGATGAAACTACGACGACCATGGGGGACTAGTCGTTCGATTCGTGACCAGACCCAATCGTGTATTTTTCATGTGTTATCGGTTTTCACGATGGTTCGGTGTATTGTCACGGAGAAGAAACGTTCGCGTGAGAAAAGACAGGAGACAGAATTGTGGCAGCGTGAGACGAAGAGATATAAAGTCGTGGATCGTGGAATCGTCGAGGGACATTGGGCTGTTATTGGGTTGGCAACTAAGTGATTGCGGATTTTCTAATTATCACCTAATGATAAAATCCGCGATCGCTTAGTTGCCAACCCAAAATTGTTTTAACATCGTACCGATCGCTCTAAGCTCTTTGCGTTACGTTATATGCGCTTTAGGTGAGCTACGATAAGAATGAACATTTAAAAAGAAGTTTCTAATACAAATGAAACTTGGAGAGAGGAGGGAAATTTATTTTGTCACATTCGATGGTAAGAGTCAATAATTTGCGAGAATAAAGATGTTGCAATTTGTTGTAGAAAAATTTCTTTTCGGTCTAAATAATTAATAATAAAAAAAAGATATTCGATGGTAAAAGTCAGTAATTTGCGAGAATAAAGATGTTGCAATTTGTTGGAGAAAAATTTCTTTTCGGTCTAAATGATTAATAATAAAAAAAAGATATTCGATGGTAAAAGTCAGTAATTTGCGAGAATAAAGATATTGCAATTTGTTGTAGAAAAATTTCTTTTCGGTCTAAATGATTAATAATAAAAAAAAGATATTCGATGGTAAAAGTCAGTAATTTGCGAGAATAAAGATATTGCAATTTGTTGTAGAAAAATTTCTTTTCGGTCTAAATGATTAATAATTAAAAAAAGAGAGATACTTAAGCGTTGAGATACACGTTTCTATTGAAATCTTACTTTTACGTACATCGCGAGTAAAGTAATCCATATTTTCTTGGTCCGCGCATTTCGACGTACACCCAGCCTCGCATTCTCCGTTTTTGGAACACAGAAAGCCTCGGTGGCCTGTCTCTGGGTCATTTTATTTTCGCAGGATAGCTTGAAAGCCGCATTCGTGTTCTCCTCCGTACATTTTCCTTTTTCCTACTTTGGAATTTCAGACGTCTCTCTGCGGCAAAACGTAGAAGGAAGATTAAACGAACATCTTTCAATTTATCTTCAGCTATCAACAGATTGAATTTACAGATAGAAAAGATTTAGTCCGTGTTGGTGGACGGTTGCTTGGTCGCTGTTGTACGACAAACTCGCGGACGTTTCAGATTATCACGCGCATAATATACAAAGGGAATTGCAAGATTCGTACAGGTAATTACGCTTAGTGAACTACATGTAGTACACGTAATAGCAATATTGTTTATTTCCACTGTTTTCGTTGTTCCGACGCGTAAAACGTACACGTTGATATTTTGTCTCTGGAAGAAGCACATGACCTTTTTTATTGGGCTGGAAACTAAGTGATTGGGGATTTTGTCATTAGGTGGTAATGACAAAATCCGCAGTCACTTAATCCAATAGAAAAAGTCATATGTTTGTTCGACAAACAAAATATCAGTTCCCTTCGATGAAAATAACTTTTAACACTCGCACAAGTCAACGTGTACGTTTTTCGCATCGGAGCAGCGAAAACAATGGAAATAAACGATATGGTTGCGAAATATTGGGTTAGCAACTAAGTGATTGCGGATTTTGTCATTACCACCTAATGACTACCCAATATGTTACAGAGAATTGTTATATTCATTTTTCTGCACAAATAAGAGTGTTAGTATCCGGTGAAAAAAGGCAGAATTAATTTTGGTCGATGCCGTACGACTCTCCCTTACGTTGTTAATTTGTAAAGCGTTAAATATCGTTGTTTATTCGTTGTTGGTTATTTTCCAATTTAAACGATACTTTCGAAAACCGAAGGATCTAACGATCGAACGTTTGTATGGAAATGTTGTATGGAAATATGCAGTTCAGATAGGAAATAGATAAAAAGTTAATTTTAACGAAGTATTACGAAATTTTTTTATTCCATTCTCTATTTTATTTCATTTCTCAAACAATCAGTTTGATAGATACGGTATTGCTCTTGTTCGTACGGCAGCGTATGGAATTTAATACCATGTTCTCTGCGTGTTGGAAACTATTTGCTCTGCTGGTTTATTATTCGCGTAGGAAACACGGAAAATGCGTATACACACGTTCGAGGGAAATGTGGTCGCTATCCTCTTGCGCGTGGAATATTTTTTGTCAGCGATACGATTTCATGAATCCACTAAAAGTGTTTTGTGAGAAACGTTACAACGCTAGTTGGTTAAATCATTGTTTTTAAAAATAACAGGGGAAAAGAATAATTCAATAAGAAAGTAATTATCGACACGTTTCTTTCTTGCTTAATTTTTGCAAAATTAATTTTCATTATTTTTTTCTTTTGTGCTATTTTCTGTTATTAGCCGAAATTTTTCCAGCCTGCTTTGAACCGTTGTTTCCACACGAATGGAAACTTGTGACGAACCGAGTTATTGTTCGGTACGATTTGGCAAACGTGGAGCTGTGCGAGAAATCGATATGATTCTAAATAATTTTTATTTTATTCGACTGGAAAATATTGTTTGAAACGTCGGGAAATTCTATATTCTGCGTTATACTGCTGCGTTTGAATTTTATATTTTAGCAAACTGTTATTGCCAGGATAGAAATCGTAGAAATTGAACGCGGAGACTGCGAGTCGATGTTCGCGATTTATTTGCCACACGAGGACTAAAGCTCCGCTAGTAACGCTACTGTGATAAGTTTTGCATAATTTTTACTCCCTTTTTTTTCTAACTTTTTTTTCTAATATTTCTAACTTTCTTCGTCGAACATCTACCATCGTTATTCCGATAATATCAAACGTTTTACGAATACACACACGCGAGAAAAGAGCCAGAGAGAACAATTTCTAAATCGGTACATTAAATTTCAAGGATTTTCTTTCGACGATTATTTCGAATCGAAGCGTTCGAATCGTTGAAAAACGGGACGGATCAAGAGCTTTTTTCCTCCCAAGCTTTTCTATTAAATCGTCTCTCGTCCTGCTTGTTCTCACGCTACCTTGACCCGTTTGCATCGACGCTCGACGATCGTCGACGAGTTAAGCGGAACTCGCTCGCGAATTAAAGATATCGAACTCGCATGTAAAATTTCTGGCCGAGAACGTGCGCGTCTTATCATTTTCCGTTTTTCGCTCTCGCGTGGACTTTTTAGCGACACGAAAGAAAGGTTGCCCGGAGTTTGTTAGACCCGGTTTTCTCTTGTTGTTTAGAGAAAGTGAAACGAGGGAACGAGTTGCATTAGCGCGGCACGTGGTTCACGGACGCGGAAGGTATCGTAACGAATCCGCGGCGAATGCACCGAATTTCCAAACAATTATTTACGACTGCTGCTTGCAATTATCTGTAATTTGCGCTGACTTAAGAGTCGCTCTCTTACAGAAGGTAAAGTGGAAGCGTTTCTTATCGTTGGAATTTGTTTCCCGAGGTTGGTAAGGCGGGAAGTAGAGTGTGAATAAACGATGTAGCTTTGTTTCGAGAGTACATGAACTTACGAATTTAGGAATTTAGGTTTCGTTCTTATATCGTAGCACGTAGAACGAACAAACGGGTCACATCTGCTTGGAGAATTTACGAATCCATAAACTTACGAATTCAGCCGTTGCTCCTTCCAATGTAATAAATAATTTCAAATTATTTTGAAGGATCGGATGAACGAGATTGAGATATTCATTGAGATATGATCAATGGTATACTTTTACGATATATTCTTTTTTGATAAATACTAAACGAAGATTTGTTACTTAATTTATCTGTGACTTGTCAATTAATTTTTCGAATCACAGAGTTTGAATCGCAAGGTGATTTTATTCTCTCTAATTTTCTATTAATCGTATTCTTTCCATGGTCATTTGCGTAACATTTTCATAAACCACAGACAATTTCTTTCCGTTTCACACACGCATACGTAGATATTATAATAAAACGTAGAGTAAATTAGGAGGAACACAAGATTAATTATTCTTATTACAATTTAAACGGTTCTATAAGGCAAAGATAAAAGGCTGCTGTATTCCTTAGACAATTGAGAAAACAGAGATATTTTTCCTCGTCTCCGTGCAATTTCTCACGATCCATATAGAAAAACGTAATTTTAAAAGAGGAGAACAAAGCCAGCGATTGATACGCTCGATACTCGGGATCCTTGCGAGAAAATTAGTGGCTGTAGCATCTATTCAAGCAGCTCCTTTCATCTTGAAATCTGACGAGTTCATTTTCTATCGAACCATCAGTCAGAAGCTTTCTCATTTGAAGCTTCTCGATAGCATCTTCCCTTTCCATCGTTTTGGAATTTTGACTCATTAAAACGTTCTAGGTGGCAAATCTGAAAGAAACTCGCTTTCCTAAAGAATCGTATTTTTCGTTTGAAACGGTTGCAAAGGTCGAAGGGAACGATGTTGCTCGTTGAAAAGGTACTGAACGAGGCTTGGTGAATTTTTCATCGAAAAATTGCAAACGAGAAAGAGGGGGAGGGGAGGGGAGAGAGGAAGCGAAAGAGTTTTGATTCACGTAAGTAGCATGTTTAATACAACTGGATGAATCAAGGTCGAGGACTCGGCGTTTAATTAAAAATTGATCTCTCATCGTTGGAATTTTTCTGTCGTCTGGAGCTTTGCGGAATTTCCAGTGGAATTGTTACGAGTTGGTTGCGAAGCGTGGAATATTCATAAGCGACATGAATTTTTTCGTACGATGGCCAGAATATCGTTAGAATTTTGCGGATGAACACAGCGGTGTTTCGTAGAGACGATATTCGTTTTCAAGAGGATAATTTCACTTGAAGATTTTCTTACGCTACTAAAAATAGGAAAGACGAAAAATTAAGGGCAAAAAAAGTTTTGTTAGGGTATCGAGAATCTCCTGAAAATCCTGAAAACTCGAGAAAAGGATGGTTTATTATTAGTAGTTTCATTGTAAAGTTGCTGGCGAATGTAATGAGGAGTATACTCGCTCTATGTTTTTGCTCGTTTGGTTTAAAGTTTAAACTCTAAACGCGTCTTTAGACGTCAAACGATCGCGTTTCTCGCTTTGCAACGACACAAACACGGAAACCATTGAAACTCTCTCGAATGTAGGAAAGTTTGTAGCTGTTCCTTATCAACTTGTCATCGGTACTGCGGAACCAGTTAAGCAAAATTATTTCATTAACCTGACAAGCGTCTTACTGGAACGCTCGTCTTGGTACCGATAATTTAATATCCCTTTGGAATTGAAATTGTTACGCGAGATCGGAATCGGTCGATAATTCTCGAGATTACTACGAAAAATATGAAACATACGTAGCTACGTATATCGAATAAATAGACGCGTTTTTTCCCAATTTTCCAAATTTTACTTTCTCTTTTATTTTTAAATATTTTTTAATATTTACTCGAAATCGAAATTGTTATATCAGAATCGTATATCTTGAAATTCACACGATAAACATCGAATTGCTACGCGAGATAAACGATCGCAACGTCTGAAATTCTCCGTTCTTTGTATTAGGTTGTCCGAAATGTTTCTTTCCTTTTAATGTGTTTTCTTTCATATTATTTTGTCGAATTACGTACGATCCATTTTATTCTGTTGAAATGAACATCGCGACATTTCACAGACTTGATTTCACGTTTGCATGAAAATGCGCCTGTTGTAAAAAACACGTTTGCGAAAGAAAGACACTTTCCGGACAACCTAATAGTATCTTTTAATTTCACAATTTCACATAATTATCACAATTTTCCGCACGGCGAAAGTCGAAACCTCTGCAGCTTCTCCTGCGTATGATTTTCCAATGACATTGCATCGGTAATAAATTATATGGGAAATAAATAAAACGCTCTTAACGATGTACAACGTGTCTCGCTTAGTACAACGTAACGCGCACGTTTTATCGCATAGACAGAGCTCAATTTATGGTCGTAACGCGCTCCAAATGAAGAACGTTCGCAGACGTATACGAAATTATTCGCGTACGTTTGCTCATGATGCGAAACTCAGCACCTTAAATAAGACTGACGTGCTTCGTGCAACAGATACCATCTGGTTTCGTAGCATGTCGAGTTTTCCATGATAAATGTTCGTCTGCGTATTAAAGAATATCACGATGTTTGTCCTCGTCGATTCTACCTCGTTAATTGATAAATGTTTAAACTTCCACTGCTGCAAGAGCATCGCAGAAGGGAAGATAAAGAAACTTTTTCTTTGTTATCTTCCAGTTATTATAAATTCTTTGATTTTTATAGATTAGGAATTTTTGTGTACGTCTGTGTATAGCTTTGTTTTAATATTATATCAGACGAAATGATTGTAGCTTTGAAAGGTCAGAGGAATCGGTAGCGTCGTTATTGATCGTCGCGATTTCAGAACGTCCTTCCTTTTTTCTTTCTTTCTTTTCTTCTTTTTGTTTGTTTGTTCGAAGCGTGGAACGAGCAAAGTGTATAATGTCGTCTTTGTTAGTTATTGCTTAACCATTAATCGCCTAAACACCATAGGATTCCGCTATTATCACAGTGTTGGTAGAATTATCGTATTGTAAATAAAGAAATCTTTTCGGGATTCGCAAGATTGCTCTTATCACCGGTATATCCTCGTCAGGATAGTTCCAACTATTTCATTCGAGCATTGCATTAGAAACAAGGTACGTATATTATTAATAATATTTTCTGATAAATATCATATACATTTCGTGTAATTATAATATTTTTTTAAAGAACGAGCGTATTAGAATTCCAAATGTAGACGCGCGATAGATTTATTTAACGTCTATTTAGGATTGTTTAATGGAAATTTACATTTATTCGCGAGAAACTTAGGAATAAATGGCAAACAGGTTTTTTAAGGCGGGAAGGAAGTTGCAGTTTCGAAAATTTGCCCTAAATCCGCAGGAAAATTACGAAACCTTTCTTTGAGATATAGAAGTAACTTTTCATATAAGAAAGGAACAATATTTCTTTGCTGTACCATATCTTTGGTGTAACAAATTTTTCTCTACAATTTCTACGATAACACACTTTTAAAGCGATCAAAAATCTATTATCAAGGGAAGGGAGATTAAAAATAAAAATAATCTTTCTTATTATCGTATACACGTACATCGTTAATATAATTTCGCATCGTACGTACTTTAATACTACTACCACTACTAACACTGCTAACACTAGAACTACCACACCGGTCAAATCCACTGGTTTTACAATTTTATTTTAAAATTCCTACTTCATGTTATATTTTTTTCCACAATGATGTAACGACTTTCGCAAAGATAAGACTAAAAGAATAATGCAATGAATTTTATTTTGTTTTTTACATATTCAGACTGAAAATAATTTTGTATCAAGGCTACTTGTACCAGTACCAGTGAAAATGGCTGGTACTTGTCAAAGTGTAAAGGGGTCCTGCAATCCGTTTATCGAACCCCAATTAACTAGTTTCCTCGTTTTCTACAACTTGTCACACGTCTTTCAAATTTTTACCGCGTATCATTCGATACGACGATATCAGTTATCAGGAAAATTCCGGATCGATCGCTAAATCGCTAGATGCTAACACTAGAAATACCACAGCAGTCAAAATGAGTGACTCTACAATTTTATAAATGTGTCAATCCTCATTTAGGGATCCTAGATGGAGCAATAATACCAAAAATGTACTGCATAAGATGGAATTGCTTCTGTAAGAAAGTAATAAATCGAGAAATATAAAGATATTCTATTATTACATATTTTTTAAAGATCAGTCATTTTCACTGATTTTGTAAAAATAGTTTCGTATTAACTATCGGTAGTTCTAGCGTTAAGCAGAAAGTAAAACTTCTCGTTTCTCTTAAATAAGTTCCTTTTTAAATAATAAACGCCGAAACAACGAACTGCGTTTCCAATATACACAATATGCACGCGAACGCCATCAGTTTCGCTTCTATTTGTACAACTTGCACACAGAGCCAGCAACGCTGTTTAAACGAGCAGCAAACGTTCTTTTTTCAAAAGAAAAGCTGCAATTTCACCGTAACGCGCGTGCCCTTTGCAACTAGCGAGTTCATTTTACCCTTATATTAGGTCGTCCGAAAAGTTTCTTTCGTTTTATAAGGAAATAACCGATGCAGCACATTTTTCGTTTAATATTATTTTATCGAATTACGATCCATTTTGTTCTATCAAAATAAAGATCACAACGTTCGACAAATTAGAAGACGTGTCTGTAAGAGAAAGATACTTTTCGGGCAACCTAATACGTTTACGTTTCGAAAGTATGTTACGACAGTATCGTTCAAACGCATACTAATACATACACCTACTAACACTGTCTATTTATCATAGTGCGCGTAATCTAATTATAAAATTACAAACGAAAGGATCTACGTTGACTTTATCCTTTATCATGGCAGTTACGTATTGTACAATGGAAAATTAGGACGAAAAGCGATAAAATTGATATTACAATAGAAGGCCTTTCCGCATTTGAATACATGAAATTCGAGCGTCGAATTAGTCGCGTCTCCCTCCCTCTTATTATTCATTTATGCGTGTTTGTTTAAGTTTTAAAATGCATTAGCATAGAGGAGAAATTGATGCGGAGGTTTTTGTTGGAGATTCTGTGCAGCGGATGAATTAATTAAAGGGGAATATCGTCGTACAGGTTTTTATTGCTTATGATTGAAGCAGATGTTAAAATATATTTCAAAATACAGTAATATCCTTGAAGATAATGGAGATTAACCTTTTGCCATTTTTTTCGTTCTACGATTAATATTCATGTTTAGAAGATTTCAAAATACTTTCGATGTTTCTCCTCGAACGTTCTTTTCCGAACTTTTAGCGTCGAGTGTCGAGAGTAATTTCCAACGTATGCCAAGAGACCAGCTTCGAACACCTGTCTACCTGACTCAGCAGCTGAATTCAGAGAAAATAAAAATAATGTTTACTCAAGATGCTCTCGTGGCTCGCTTGAGACGAGATTTTCACAGTGCGAGGAAAATCTCGAGACGTTCGATCAGATGGAAGGTCGCTCTTTGCTGACCAATAAAGAACATTTTTCTCTCACTTCGTTCCCACTGTTTTCCCAAGGATGTTGACTCTTAACTCCTTCGAGGATAGTGGCAGAATTTTCCTACCGCTTTCATCTCACGAATAAATTATAATATATAAGTAAGGATCAGTGGTAAAGTTTGTTTTAATTCTTACGAACGTAAAATACAAGATAAAAGGGAAAAATCAGGTTTCATTGTTAATTATCATAATATAGTTAGGTATTAATCAATTATTTTCTCTAATCATTTAGCGCAATGCTAATCGTATGTTTCTATTTCTGTAGGTGATTTTTCTTCTTTTTTTTCTTTTTTCTCTTTTTCTTCTTGCAAGAATGGTTTTCAAAATCGAATCTCATCGCACAAGGTGACTGAACTATTTAAACAAGAGCACAAAGTAAAATTACGTGACTCATGCTACTCTGTACGTCTTCGGACGGTGGCTGTGTCGAAATCATTTTGCCCCATTTCGTCTATTACGCGTTTTAGTCTACTCGAGACGACACGACGTCATCTGTCTCACTCTGACACACGCGTCTACCAATGTACCTCTATCAATAAGCACTACGTTCGAGATTTTACTTTTCAAATCACGTTGATCAAGCTACGAATCTGCATGAACATCGGCAGCCTGCTAATCACAGATGGGTCTGGCAGTTTCGTCCGATTAAGCTGTCTTACTCGATCGATGCTGTACAACGATTATTCCATCTTTCGGAATTTAAAATGCAAATCTCTCGACGACGATGATCGTGATCAACGGTCGGTGCAGCGATACAATCGCATTTTCAACGATCGTTTCGATTACCCTAAATCGAGATCAAGAACGTTTTGTTGGGAAATGGGAGCTGGTCGCGTCGCCAGAAGACAATTAATACGTTCCATCAATTTTCATTAGTCGCTTGACGATTAGTTTCTTCTTTGCCTCGATGCCTTGCTTCGATCTTGAAGGAGAAACGAGCGACAGAGAAACAACGTGTCCTCCCTTCAATTAATTAGAGTCCGAGGAGGGTTCTTTGGTCTTTGTTCGTAGTTTTCTGAAACGTTGAAATTCTTTGTTTCTTTGCCTCCCTCGTTTCCCTTCTTTTCTTTTTCTTCTCTTTTCTTTCTGTTTCCATCGACCGACAATGGGATCACAAGGTTAAAGGACGTAAGCGATTCTGTTAAACTGGAACCGGTCGACGAGATGTAAAAATAAAGGGAACAAGCAATTTGACTAATTACATTTCATATAATTTTCGTTTCGTTTCGTTTGGGAATGAAATTTATAATTCCCCTCTTTCGATAGAAACCTCGATCGTATCTGTGTGTGAAAAGAAATAGTTGAAAGATTCTTACTGAATTAATAAATATTGCTACTTGTGATCGATAAAATTTTACAAACACAGTATAGCGGTAACAGATTCGAAATTCCACTAATAACTTTGACAAATTACAAATTATCGAATATTTCCAAATAATTTTCAAATAAAAATTTTCAATTTCAAATTCTCAAATAATAAAGGAGAAATTTATAATCTTCCTTTTCCAAGAAAAAAAAAAAAGAATCAGTTTTTAACTTGTGAATTTACTAACGTTATTAATTGATAAATTATTGCACAAGAAGCCCTAGAAAGAAAAGTATATCAATGATAAAATAAAGTGGAGATTAAGTAAAATATTTGATATAGATAAAACAGAATAATCTTTTACCCCATCCTGTCTCCCCCTCTCTCTCCCCTTCTCTTTCTCTCCTTGCAAAGAAACCAACCTTAATGAAACATTATATAATAGAAAATTGGTCATTCTCAGCGAGAAAGAAACTCGAATGACATTCGTGGAAAATTTCCTGTGATTCATTTTTATCTCGTAAAATCAAATTAAAAATCCTCGACAAATATGTGCACATATCCTCTTTTTTATATATCACGATGAAATAACTAATTATTACCATCTCAAAATTTCATAATTCAGCTATTCTCCTTTCCACGTTCTATTCAAGGTGTAATCAGGTTTTATCATATTCATTTCGATCTATCGCTTGTACGAATTAATCCACTCGACGTTTCCAAGCAATACACGTGTCACGTATATTTCTTCTTAAATCCACTCGTAGAATATGCTGACGCTATTTCCAGGAAAATTCCCAGATACCTTACGTATTGTAGTCACTTGTTATTTACCGATTATACGAGTAAAACTCATTAGCGCGTGAAAGCTGAAATTATGAAATATCCTGGTAATAAATCTTCGTAATATCGAACTTGCAGAAAAATAGAGAAAAATTGTCAAATCTTTCGAAACGGTCGTTTAATTGAAATATCGAAAAGATTAGGATCGATCGAAGTCAACGAATATCAGAAAACTAGCGACTGGCAAAAGTTGGCAAAACCCGGCACAAAAATGAAACGCATGGATTTATTCCATGGAATACCGGGTTTTCCCGTGAATTTTAACAATCTGCGTATCGAATTCAACGTTGATTAGAATAGTCGATCGTCTATCGGTGTTCTTTCTACGATCGACACGACGACACGTTTCTCCTATGACACAAAGGCAATTAGAAGTTGCAAGACGGGCATCGCTATGCGTGGACACGCTCGATAAATCGTCGCGCGACACCGCGCGCGCGCGTGATCGTGCGTGAACCTGGCGTCAATGAATACGGATGGAAATGTCAATGGACGTGGTGGGCGTAGTATCGTTATAGATCCAGTTGCCTCAGCTTTTCATCTGAAAGTCTGGATTTGTATGATCGAGTTATGCGAAGGCTTGTTACATATCGAGGCCGCATACGTAAATCTCCTTGTTTGTGTTTCTAAAAATATTATTCTGTTCGTGATATTGGTTTGGCAACTAAGCGATTGCGGATTTTGTCATTACGTGGTATTGACAAAATCCTCAATTATTTAGTTGCCAACCAAATACAACGTAACGCGCAAGCACTCGCTTGTATTCTTTTATGATTGTAAGAAACATCTTTATCACAACTCAAAAGTTTCTTACGTTTTGTAAGGAAATAATAGATGCGTCATATGCTTTGTTTTATATTGTTTTATTGAATATCATATTAATTATGCTGTACTATATTATCTATTGGAAGAAAATGGATTGTACATGGACGATGTAATATACGAAGAAATTGTAAGATATTTAGCGCAAATATATTTTGCAGAGGTCGTGAACATATATAAACGGTCAATTATCTCTGTTATGTTAATAAACCTCGATATTCAGAGAGATTATGTTTGACATTTATCGTATCGCTGCTTTGTTCTGATAGCAGCATCATTCGGAAAATTTCGAATTTGCTTTTATCGATTGGAACGTCTACCTTGTGTTTCTACGTTTTATCGCGTACAACGGTGTATTATTTATTCGGTCATCAAACTGCTCTTAGTTTCACACCACTGGCTTCTCTTCGTTTCTTTTTGTGACGCTACAAGTGGAAGGTTGTAACCGTGCTTTCGCGAATAGTGTCATGTCCTGCGTTAAATCAGCCTTGTAACGTCGTTCAAACGATCCACGAAGATCTCATTCGTAAATTTTTAAAACTGCCGAGGATAGAAGATTATTCTTATCCTACGATACACACAGCACATCTGCTGTTTTTCAGAAGTTGGAATTTTCCACATTGCACATTATACAGTCTACAACTCTGATTACGTCGACGACCAAATTAGCATCTTAGGCGCTCGATAAGATCTGCTCGATAGCAAACGACGTGTCATAAACTTGGACATCAGATGAGAACTCGACGACAGACTATCGGACAATGTCGCTAACGGGACGTTACGTTACGCAGCTTCCACCAGGTACGCGCAAGACGCACCACTTGCGAGACACCTACGACAGTTGGATAGTCACAGAATTGGACAGACACCTGATCTCCACCTCAACGGAAACGTTGACGAAAACTCACCCCGTAGACCGACACCTACACTTAAACTCTCTTACTTACGTTTCATATACTTACGTTTATACTAAGCGTTTATACTATAAATTTTTAATATCGCCCACGTTGAAGGTTAATATCGCTCAGGGTTCGCCGCTCAACCAAACAGTTGCAATTCAACTGATCTAGTTAATCGTTATTTAATTAACCTAGTTAAATTAATCTAGTTAATTAACTGATTTAGTGGAGAGATCGCAAGGAAAAGGTTTTATCGTCGGCGTTTAAACACGCTCTCCTCTAAGGATTAAATTTTGTAAGCTGCGCCACTATCCAGGCAAATCAGCTTGATACGCTCGATGATTATCGATGACTATTCATGTCGTTTAATTCATTATGAATACCAGTTGCCTACTCGATACACGTTTCCAGTGAATATCTCGTAACCTCTATAAATACATGTTCAGATCGCTTTAATGAATCATTAACGTATTGCTAATCAATGAATGGGAATAAATTGTCCATCTAACGACGATGCGTTGGTTCAAGTGGCGTCTGTAAATCTGAAAAGGCTTTGTGACATGTGACACGTGGGCGTAAAAGTGTCGAAATTTTGCTTGCTTTGTTGAGCGCCGCGCAAACTCTCGCACAGGCGAAGAACTTAATTTTCCATTTGTCAAGCTTCAAACGACCGTAAAAACCTTCCCGGTTCGCGTCATTTACCATCATCGCCGTGCGTTTTGAAAGAGAAAAGCCTCTGCAAAGGGCTGGCTCGTAACGAAGGGAGGAAAAACGATATCCCGTGGTATTGAACGCATCGAGTCATGAATGAACACACGGTACACGGTGTATCGATCCGATCGCGGCGGTTCTAGTCGCCGAGACGCGTTTGAATAACGCCAACGGTAAAGCGAGAGAAGAATGGTGGGTCGTTTAGTATGGATTTGCCGCCTTACGCGATTACGTATGCGCGTGCAGTTGAATGTTACGAGCGTTATGACTCGTGGCTGTCATAAGACGTTGTCTCATGCATGGCTTCCTCATGCATCGTTCCCCTTCTGGCTTTTACGCCTTTCTGCTTTTCTCTTCTGTCGCTTTGAGTAATCGTATCGATCATTCGGGACCCGTCTGTCGCTACGTTCTCTTTTGTTTCGTCTCTTTTCTTCCTTTCTCTTTCTTTCCTTCTTTTTTTTTCTACTTTCTGTTCTTCCTTCATAGGGGTGGTTCCTCTTGGTTTACGTGGCTGTAAGGTCTACTCGTTCGAATTGTATTTCTTTTTCTTTCTCTTACGGTTTTTTACGATTGCGTTTAATCCGGAGGATTAACTTGCTACATATTTATACACGCTTTGTACGAAGTAATTCGTGAAATGGATGACAGGCAACGAAGATAGAACTTTTTTTAATAAGACCTAAAAAATTTCAACAATTCCATTAGGAAATCTAATTTGAGGAAATAGTTCTTTCTCTCATAGCACGTATGGTACGTATACTTTTGAAACTTTTACGAGACTGTGTACGTCTTTGAGATTCAACTGTCGCATTTATAGTACGTAGATCATTCCCAGTGACTGTCTATAATCGATAGCGATGAATAATATACGCATTTGACTTAGTTAATGCTTGAAATATTAAACGATCGAGAAGAGTGGAAAACACAAGCGTGGCACAGAAACCTGATTATAGAAACCTATGAATCTAGGAGTCTATAAAGCACGAATTTCGCGGTAAGGTTTCAAGTTTCCCACGCTTATCGATAAACTTTAACAATTATCGAATCTCGACTGTCCCAAGGTTCGAGGAACTCGAGAAATTTCATCTTCGCGAAATTATTTATTAGATTGGGCCAAAAGTTTCTTTCGTTTTTAGAAGGAAACAACAGATGGACATTTTCCAATAAAATAAAATGGATCGTTCAATAAAACAATATAAAACCAAAAATATATCTATTATTTCCTTATAAAACGAAAGAAACTTTTGGCACAACCTGATACATAAAAATCGAGAAGCCGAACGTCCGCGGTATCCGGAATAGCCGGAGAAACGGTAGAAGAAGATAAAAGAAACGAAGAAAAAGGTCTTACGAGGTATAAAAGCGGTCGCTTGGAAATCGCTGGATTTCCTGACGATCGCAACAACTTACACGAGTACGATTTTTCCTCGGAAAAAAAGTTTTACCGCAAACCTCTAATACGTAGATCCCACGAAAGTTTCGCGTCCCGAAACGCCCGATCGATCGAACCGACTAGCCAGTTTGTTCGAATAACTCGAGCGCGAATGTTTACTCGCGAATCGTTGTCGTGTGATACGATTATGTCCGGCCGTGGATGTAACGAGCATTACCAAGCAGGAACATACATTGTACATTACGAGTTGTATGGCTTCCATGTTTTCTTATTCGCTCTGTTTCTCGTTGGTCGTAGACACATCCGTACACAGAGTAAGTCGGAACATGTGGCAAGTACGACAAAGGTGTTGTTTCGACATACTAAAACAAGAAGAAAAGTTGGTATAAACATATGGTACGCCCGGAATGGCCTTGTTTTCCAGTTACAGCTTACTTTACGATGCTCTAGACGTTACTCGAGGTGACCGATACGCGTCGATTTCGATGAAACTTTGCACAAGTGTTCCTTAGAACTACCTAAGAATTTAGTCGTAATTCGTTCATGGTCGTTCTTTATTTTAAGGCAGTCCCATCTATCTGAAACTTTTTATCCGAACCGGTCGTTCTATGTAAATCGTAAAACCATGACGAAAGATACGAAAAGAAAACGATCGAAATAAATGTTATACAGTTCCTCGAAGAATTCGTAAATCTGTGCGAAGAAACTTGAAGAAATCATCGTCTTACGAAAATTAAACGACTAAATGAATTTTTCAAGAAACGTTTCGCACGGATCTATGAATTTCAAGATACGTTACAAGATTTATTTCGACAAATTGCGACTAAATTCTTCGGACAGGTGTAACGGACACTTGTGCGAAGTTTCATGAAAATCGGCGCGTGTCATTCCCTTGTTAGCAGTCAACGATTGTCTGACAAACGGATAGGCGGCGTTGGTCTTGTTTCTTCGCTCTCTAGAGAATCCATTCGAATTATCAATTAGGATGGTTTATTTAAAATCTGTCGTTTGTAAAAAGCCAGTTGACCGCGTTGAAACTCTTCGTGAAAGACCAAAGCTACGAGGAAATTCGCGTAAGTTGTTCGAACAAGTTCTATAACGTGATACATTCGCGCTTCTGTTGAAGCTGGATCACTTGGAGCAACGTATTTGAAGATAGGTAAGCAACTATTACAACACAAAAACAAGCCATTACTCGAAAACTCATGTCGAGTATATGTTTGTACGAACTTTTCTTCTTGCTTTGGTGCGCTGAATCAGCTCTTGCCATACTTCCCACATATTATGACTCATGCTGTATATATATGTATATATATAAACAGGTATAGCATCAGCCTCGAGGCGAAGGATTAAGATGCAGCTTTTTGTTATTATCGAATTTAGTTTACAGTGGATGTTTGTAATGTAGAAACTTGGTATTTGCGTTTGGTATTTATATACAGTAGCTTACAAAAGTATTCGATTACTTACAGAAACCTTTCACGAATATATTATGTTTTATAAGGAAGTTATTTTGAAATTTCGTTAGCGCTGTAATCGATAAAATCTGAAAACCAATATGAGAAATTAATTATTAGTTATAGAGAAGCTGCAAGATATTTAGCGTAGGTGTATGCTACTACATTTCGCAAAGATCGGAAAAGCATTCGTAGAAGAAATAATTGAGACAGTCGCGCGAGGAAGTGAAACAGGTTTGTGCACATAGTACAAGAAACACGGGTAAAAAGTGTTTAATATAAAGAAAAAACGCGTTGTACCGTGAGAAGCAGAGACGATATCCAACTAAAAGAAATATCTCTGAAAAGATATCATACTAAAAAAAAATATCCAACTCGAAGAATATGTATCATCGTGTGAAAGTAGCTTTTGCGTCCACTGCGCGTCTGACTACATACGATCTGTTTCTCCTTATTTCCATATTCTCTTGTACTTCACCACGCGTGTATATAACGGCTTTAAACAACAGTCTCCGCTGTGGAAGAATAGATTATGCGAATTTTGTGGTTCTGCAAAGTATCGCGTATAAAGTTTGAACAATGTTATTTAAATTTCGAAAAATTTTCACGACTTGGTTATCGCAGCTTGGACATTTTATGATTATTGCTTTTTTATTTTTGACCGTGAAATTCAATCCGTTTCTACGACAAATTTTTATCAATCGTAGAAAATACAAATTTCAGATGTTTTATGGAATTGTGAATGCAGCGTATAATTTTTGATTCGACATCGGAGTCAATTGGAATTCTAAACGCGTGTTACTTTTGAAAAGTATGTACTATTTTTCGAGATCTCATAACGGCGTCACTAAATTTCATAGCCAAT
This sequence comes from Bombus haemorrhoidalis, assembly GCA_014825975.1. Classification (NCBI taxonomy): domain Eukaryota; kingdom Metazoa; phylum Arthropoda; class Insecta; order Hymenoptera; family Apidae; genus Bombus; species Bombus haemorrhoidalis. Next base: position 4,182,678 of record CM026170.1, read on the forward strand.
CGTAACTTGTATGTTGAATAATGTTCAGGCTCTGTTCAACTTGTCGGAGGTTTATGATTATATAAATTCCCCTGGGCATGCTGTGGATATTTAATTATGCATCAGGAACGTCATAAACACGCCTCGTACAACGTTATTAACGTGTAACAACGGTAGGAAACAGATTTTTATTAATTTAGCAATTGTTAAATATATCTGTGTATATGATGTTGAATTAATCGATTCATTTATTCTTCAAGCAATTTCTCTACGATCTTGTATCTATCACGAAGATCATTAAATCCGATTAAATCGTTATTTACTCTAATCAGAAGCATCTCTTATTTGATTAATTTGTGATATTATAGAATACAATATATGTTCCATAGTGAAATGTTCTCGTATAACGATCAATTATACATAATTACTGTGTTATCACGATAGTTACGAAACATTTTGGATAAATCGATCGAACATTCTCTGATTTCATTCTGTGAACGTATTAACGCCTATTGTTCGGACGGCAAGTTATTAATAGAAGAGAAAGTCGATAACGAATTTCCATTATTCGAGTAGATTGAATCTTTTCGATCTACAGCGTGTGTACGTAGACGTGAATTTAATTAGAACTTTGCCCAAAATTCAACGCGTTACATATTTTCATTTTAATTAATTGTACTACTAAAACTAAATATATAACATGCACTATTTGCTTATTATATACTATTATTTATATAAAACCTTGTATATATACTTTTATTTTTAAGAATAATTATATATTATAAATATAGCAAACCGTGCGTGCACCTCAGTTTGTAATTCAAACACTCTCATTCAGTCATTATACGATCGCGCGACCATTGACGATATTTAAATTTGTCTATTGACTCCTCCTTTCACCTCTCGAAACAGAGTTTTCTAAATTTTCTTTCACTTCGTTCAATCATCTCGTGTTACTTGTTTAAAATTCAAATGGCGCTCGCAATTTCTGCTCACTTCGAATTAACTGGTTGTTCCATTCTTCCAGAGTTGGAACTCGGTACACAATGTGTCGTCGAGATGTCCGGACAGCAAACCATCTTGCAGCATCCCACCACGATGGACAAGATCGAACGGTGAGTGATCTGTTGAGAAATATTTTTCCAAAATTGTCTAGCTCGTAACGAGAAACGTCGTATTCGAGTGAAACTGGAAATAACGCGGGTATATTCTTCGTTTCGGTCTACATTTACCAGAGTATCGGACCCTGTCTGTGGCAAGAGATGTAAACCCTGTATGAAGTTAACCCCATATTTCTTAAATCTCGAATCTTTTCGTTGTTGTTCCAAGTTGTAATGCGTCGTTCCGAAGAAACAACGATTAAACCTAGTGAAGTTGTTGGAACAACTGCAGAAAACTGAATTTTTGACCAGTCTATCGTTCTTCGAAACTCGGACTTTTAAAGATTATTCTAGAGTAGTTGTAATTGTTCTAAAGATTGTTGCAAAGCATTATTTATACTATAGAACAACTCGGAATAAAAATTTGGGGTTAACCAAAACGCGAACACAATAGAGCGGGAATTTTGACGTGTAATATGATAAATATTTCGTTTAAGAGAACGGAAAGACACTCGGTAGATAGTAAAAACGCTGGAATATTCCTCTTGCTCTCCCGAGAGAAGGAAAAATATAGACGAGAGTCGTTCTTGCCTAAGCCTTTCAAATTTTTCCGCATAATTTTGACTTTCCCTCGGCGAGCATCTTTTCCTTCTTAATCTTTTGTCGAAGTTTCGCGATCCATCGAATTCACGTCGGTTGGTCGAGTTCCTCCACGATAAGATAGTAACTGTCTCATGAAATTCCAATGAGATACATTCGAAAGTTCTTATCTTTCGAGTAATCGCGCTGAAAAACTTGCTCCTCCTTATCCGTCCAACGGAAATACATGAAATTCGGAAGTTTATGCGATGGAACAGGGAATAATAATGGCTGAGGATGATGGATACATGCGAATCGTTGAATAATTTAACAATCATTGTTCGTTTTGTGACGCAGATTAAACGCGAATATATATATATATATATATATATATATATATATATATATATATATATACACACATATAAGTAAAAGAATCCAGCAATGATAAATTCTATATGAATATATATGTATATATATGTACGTTATCATTGCTGGGCTTTGAATATTTACACGTTTATGGAAAATTTCTGGATAAAAAAGAGTCAAGAATAGGATCGAAGTTCCTAATTTATTCGGCATTTCAGTTTGTCCGCGACGCATATAATTCAAAGTTATCAGAGCCTGCCTGATACTGCATCGTGCGGAGGCAATTATGGAGCAGTATGCAATTTGAATTATTGTTACGATGCTAGGAGTTCTCTTTTTGTTTAAGGAACGATAAGACGTTGCCTTATCTGTACTGTGTTAATAATCGAGACACCTCGTCGATTAGAGCAAAGAAATTCGCTACTATTTGTACGAGAGATGCTGCGAGTGCGTCTAGAAAATTTTCTAGCCTAGTTGCTTTAAAAAGAAATTTGCTACTGTCGTAATAATTTGTCTGAAACTTAAGTTCTTTGGATATACGACATTTTCGTCGAAAAGAAAAAGAAGCGTAAAGTTCGTATTTCATGTTCGTTTGTATCAACGTATCTCACAGTTTGAAAGATTTTTTTCAAACTGAAAATGTTTCGATATCTTCTTTGTGTTTCGTCTTATCGTGCACGTTTGGTAGATGAGCGCGATACTTTGATGGGATGAGATAAGATGAGAATTGCGGCACCCGAGTACAAGTAAAATTAATAATTTTGCTTGAAAAGACAAGAATATAAGAAGAACTGGCGTAGAATAGAGAAATAATAGCTGCATATAAAATCGAAGGCTCAAAGAACACCAATCGTTACATCGTGCACCAAGAAATAAAATTCATCGTTCTGGCGATTATTATGGGTTTGTAGGCGACAACCACACAGCATCGATGCAGATAAGAAGAAACTGCGATACATGCGCGTACCGGCGCCATTTGTCAGATAATTAGATCGTACAGTCTTATCGACGTAGGCAGATAACATCGTTGTTGGAACATTCATGATACGCGAATATCGTAACTACGATAGGAATTCGTGAGATTATATCGAAACAAATTCGATCTTCGCGTCTATCGCAGAATTAGTTTGACACATTCTCTGACAAATAACAAATTACAATCTTTTGAACGATGGATGGCGAAAGATATTCGACGATCGTTTCGTTCAAAAACTTTTGTTACCTGGGTGATTTTTATTATTTATTCCAACACTCGTAGTTTAGTATGTTGTAAATGAAAAATTTTTAATTCCTGGTAACACGAACGATGAAATTTTGTTATTCGGTTAATCTTTGTTAATCATTGAGATAGATACGAGAGACATATGTATTTTGGTATTATAAATAGAAACGTTCTATTAGGTTGTACCAAAAGTTTCTTTTGTTTTATAAGGGAATAATAGATGCACGATATTTTCCCTTTTATGTTATTTTATTCAGTTGCTCTAATGGATCGTACATAATTTCGAGGAACTTTCTACTATATTTCCAAAAATCCAAAAATTCCAGAATTAACGAAGAAGCAACACAGTCCATTTTCCATTACCTTATATCCTTCTTTTTCTTTTTTCTTTTTTCACGGCGGAAAAACGATGCAAGAGACATTTTGATTACACGCTAGAGGCGTTTCGTTTACGTGTGAAAGGGACGTTTTCCTTTGAAAAGAGTCTGTTCTTTCGAGGAAAAGAACAATGACTGCAAGAACTATTTCGCCAGGGGGAACAATCCTTTTGAAACAGTGGCTGTGGTTCTATTTTTTCAAATACGCTTGTTTGCCGGTCTTTCTTCTCCTCTCTTCCGGTTTCTTTCGCCAGGATTTAGCCGCACGCTCTTCCTGGACGGTTCTCATGTACGGTTTCATTCGTTTATTGATTTATCTTCTCTCTTTCTTCCTCTCTCACGCGAGGTCGTTACAACTTTCTGCTCGTTTTCACCTGGTTGCTAGCTTTCTTTTCTTTTTTCTTAATTCCTCTTCTTATTTTCCGCAAGTAGAATTTTCTCGGTATTTCTTCATGTAATTCGCGGAAGATTAGTTGTTGGTAGCATAAGTCGCGTCATTTAATTGGATCTTGTTACTGGAACTTGGAAAATCCTGATCGATAGAAGAAAAAACCGACCGACAATGTTTGACATTGTTTTGTTAGAGATTTACGGGATGTTATTGCTTTCTTTAGGAAGATCGATTTTTTTTCATTTCGTGTCTGTGTACGTTTCGATCTATGAAACGATAGGAATACATATATTTTTATTTTTTTTCGCTGGATGTTTATTAACATTCTCACAAGAGGAACAGCTATCGCGCTCTTCTTCTTTTCTTGTCACTGTTTTCCTTGAAAATTATTTTGCAGATTCGATTGAAGAATATATTTCCTGTCTTTTTGATAATTTTGTAAATCGAGTACCGGTACGAATATGCCTTTTACACTGATTGTATTTTCAACCTGCGAAAATTTCCGAATCAACTAAACATACAAAACCTCGCGCGATATAACGCGTTACGACCACGTTGCGTTAACACCACTGTGATGTCAATCGAGGAAGAGATCACGACGTCCAACAATATCTGTGAAAACGTACCCGTATAACGTTATTCTTCTATATACGTCCACTTACTTTTTCCACCTCGATGACTCAACATCGTAAAACGCGTAACATTTCTTGGCACGCCCTTCTGCACCTATCTCCCAGCACCAAAGCCAACCACTCAACGCACGGAATCTTTATCGTATCCGCAAAACTACAGCTCGTCCATGGTATCCCGTGGATGAAACTGGCGCGTGATGACGAGAAGAGGCGAAAAACGTCGGATATTCGGGAACGAGGGTGCTCGTTTGGCCTCGATGGCGCCGTGGAAGGTACTTGAGCGTTGCGGATATTTTCAAGCACGAGGGCCACAGGGAAAACGTGTTTCCAGCCTCGTAATTTCGTTTCGTCAAGCTGTTGTAAACGTGTGTCTGTACTTACACGAAAACTTGTGTACAGGATGTCACAAGGTTCCATACAAACATTATTCGGTATGATGCATAAGCGAAAATAAGACTGAGACGTTATTTATATAGTAGTATAGTAGTTTGCATACTGTACGTATTTTCTATATATTTTTACAGTTTATATATCACGGTAATATTATACCGCGTTTCAAAACCTAGTACTTTTGGATTTTGCTGGTCAAAAACTATCATACGATAAAAAAAAATGTGAGAAATTCAGCGTGCCCTGAGACGAAGTTCGTCGTACGTATCTTTTCTAATTCGTGTGTTTATAGTCGCACGAATCATCGTCGTACAGTCGAGCATCGGTAACTCTAAGCTGGAGAGAAGAGCGAAAATCTTCGAGTTATTAGGTTCAGACCTATCGAAATTTCCGAGTAAAAGAGTTTACCAAACGAGTTTACCAAGTTTAACAAACGAAACTTGGACATACAGAAGCTTGTACGAAGGCTCGCCTTTTCAGAAGATGTTGGTATCCCAAGCTTCCTCTTAGAACTCGTTTTATGAAATGTAAACGTTAAAGATACGAGCAAAGCGATGCCAATTACGCGTTCGACTCAGGAAAAAGGATCAGCTTTGTCAACGGATGTGCACGTGCTCGAAACACAACGAAGTAGGAACACGGTTTTTATCGTCTTACGTTCTTTGCGTCTTACGTGATTTGGGATAATCGTAACAGTTTAAAGACAGACGATACGTGCACTGATTGGTTTCTGACGCCTCGCGACACATAGTCATCGATGGAATCTGAAACATTTTGGAATCGCTTCGAATGTGTGTATATATATATATGGTGGCAAATTCGAATCGAGTCAAATCTGATTCGAATCTTAAGACTCTTGAGAGTCTTGGTCGCTGTTGATTCTTAATAGATTCGTCGAATATTTAATGTCTCTCGAACGTTGATCATCTTGGAAGCGTTGATGCGGGATATTCGATACTCTGCGAGCTCGAGAGTTTGAGAGTGGAAGCGATGTTTAGGCCATGGTGCAGGCTTTAAAAACTATGACTCTATGCGGCTTATCTTATTGAGACCTAAACGATGAATTCGTCGATCGTCATTTTGACGACGAGGCACGATCCAGGCTTCCGTGAAGACTAAACTTTCAAGGCTTCCAAGATGAGCGAGAATCGAGACACTTGGAAGATTCCAGGCTTATTAAGATTCAAAACTGAATCAAGACTCTCAAGAGTCGTAAGCTTCGAATCCTGTTGCAAGTGATTCGAAATTGTCATCATCTGCACTGATACAGATTCGAAGTGATTCAGAACTGTTTTAGATCCTATCGTTGCACACAGACACACGCTTCGTGTTGTAGAAGCAGCAACGATAGAAGTTGCACATATAAAGGTGAACTTGGACTTGTTGTAGAAGTCTGGCTACTCCAAGCTCGAGCTACGGGCGTCAAATAAAATGCATCTGGACACGTGACAAATAGTCGGAGTTTTGTTTCGACGGATAGAACGTTCTCGCTGCGAAGTGGAACGGGATCTTCGACTTGTACAGATTCCAGTTATCGAGCCATCGATTGTCACGTGTTATCGGCCGGATAACTGTCAGATAACCGATTTTATCAAGGAATTAGTTCCTTCCTTAAGAATCTCTGCAGTTGGAAAGTTGTACCCTTTAACTTGCGAACATTTTGTCACGCGAAGTAGCCCCATCTTTTCTTCTACAGTACGCTGGCGATCTTTTAAATGGAAAATCGTGGAATGCTCTGTATACGCGTTAGTTGGCAAGATAGCAAGGAGCAGCGACGTCATGCAAAAAATCCCTACGGTTTTGTATGGGGCGTCAGAAGCGTATGAGAAGTCGTATGAGTCACAAGTCACAACGAGACCATACATCGAACGAGATCGTATCCGGAAAGGGGCTTTGTGAAGTCCGATGCTGTTGCACCGTACTGGCCGCTGTGGAAAAATGCGCGAGAACAGCACGGTGTTTTCAACAAAGACCGATTATTTATTGCTACAGCCTGCACGGTGCGTACACAGCGAGGTTTCAATGGCTGGTGGCCATAGTTAGTCAGCGTTGCTGCGTGTAAATATGGATTAGCGGTGATGTTGCCTTTTGTTCGCTGGATGGTTCTATATATCTCTAGTTTCGCGTTTTTGTAATTTATGTAGCCAGATTTCTGGCATTGGTTTATCGTTTACGGTGATGGAACGTGATCTGATAATTGGGCGGAAATTTTTTCCATCTTGATAGATGGAATAATTCCCATGATAAACGATCGTTTCAACCTATAAGCTTACAAAGAATGACTTTACGTATAGTACGAGCAGTATATCAAGCTACTGTTACTTTATATGGATGACAGGCAAGGACATTTACGTGGAAGTGACCATCCAGTAATTATTTTACGATGGCTACTTACCGTCATATCGGCTGCTTGACTTAAGAACAACGACATAATCATCAACGTTGCCTTAATGGCTTATTTGTTAGAAAGCAATTTCCGAGATATATCGTTGCTGCCTGCTTTCTTCGTTCTTTCTTCCTTTGAAACGATCCATCGCGCTTTATACAGAATCTTTCGTACAGAACGAACATTTTTGTGGAGATTCTAAACGTCACGAAAATGAATAAATAAATTTGAAGATCGAAAACGAATCAGTACGCAAACTTTTTATCGCGTGTTTCCTATTGTCTATTTACATGTTAACACATGTAACAGCGACGGGAGAGTAACGAGATAGAAGAAGAGGTAACGACGATATCATTGCGAGTAGTAACTAAGGATACAGCAGCGTGTAATTTCCAAATTTCGTGAAATTACGTCGAATTAAGTAAATCGTAACTTTACGATCGAGTTTTGTAATTCTCGACGCTTCGTGTAAAACTCGAACATCGTCGCGTTCAGCTCGTTACAAAACGTCTATGATTACGTAAAACCGGAGAGTTTGGTAACGTTTTAAAAGAAACAGCAACAATCGTGCCCACACGTGTATAGAAATGACTCAGAATGTACGAATTTGTTCCGACCGAGAAGAAAGATTTTTATCGCTCGCAAACATCCAGTTCGAAACACGTTTTGCGCAAGTGGAACAATCGCGCGGAATAATTGGAACAACGGACGCAACGAAGACGAGCTAAAGGTACGCGAAACGGGATGAAACGAAAGAACGAGATGTGTCTTCTCCGCCGAAACGGGAAGATAAGATTTCTTTTGACACTTGGCCCATTTTCCGCGTCATATTTCCTCGATGATCGCGATTCATTGTGTAACTGTTGCGAAAAGGCCGGGGAACCAGGTGAAAACAAAGTTGGTAGCCGAGCCTTAAACGCGTACGTTTTTCCTAGAGAAACGAAAGTGAAACCGATTACCAGCGTTCCGTGGAAGGAAACTACCAGGAAAGTCATTGACTGTTAAACCTCTAATTGATAAGAATTTTGAATAACACGAGGAACGACGAGATTGGAAGCTGAAAAGTGGTGACTGAATCGGAATAGTATGTTAATGAATCGACAAAAATATTCTTCTGACTAATACTGCTGGTCTGTACTTTGTTCTTGCGTAGATTATTCTTGTGTAGATATTCTACAGGCCGAATACCATTCGAGAGTTTCAGCTAAATTGCTTTCATATCATCAGTTATAAAAATGAGATTATAGAAAATGTTTCGGATAAAAGTTGGATAGTTTTGGTGTTATTAGTCCCTTTGTTGCAAGAATACCTGTTGCCAAATTGCTTGGAAATTCCCAGTTCGGTGATCGATGATTCTGATGTTTTAAAAGTAACAAATAATAACGAAAATTCGATAATTTTCCTAGTGATTCTATTTGAGTAAGTAGAATAATTAAAAAAAGAAAAAGAAAAAAAAGAAAACAACGGATAACCGATATAAAAATTGGCTGAAATTTTTTTCCAACGACAGCCGAAACTCAAGAGTCTGTCGTTTCCATGGTGTTGAGAAATCAGGTCGGATATCGAGAACGGGTGTTAACTGTCCGTCAAGATGCAATTTACCGTTTTATTAACGATCGAGCCGATTGGAAGCCGGAGGACGTTCGGATTGAAATGTGCCCTGTGTCATCGATTAGCCTCTAAACTCGTTCACCAAGTTCTATGAATCCATCTGTGTCACGGACGATTTCCTTGTTTTCCTTGTCATAAAAATGTCGGCGTAGACGACGCTGTGCAATTTTTCTGATGTTCGTAGTGTATTTTTTGCCTCGATGCCTCACGGCGACGCGCAGGATCGTAATCGCGCACGGATTTCTTCCTCTTGTTCGTGAGAAAATTCGTAGGGAAATCGGATGAAAGGCGTATAAAGGCGATTTAGCTGTTCGTTGAATAGGAGCGTCGTCTCGAATTGTTGTACGAACGAGTTTTATTTTCGTGTTAAAATTATATTTAATTTCAAGATTAAAATAGAACGTGTTTGCGCGTCAAAAATTGAAAAATAAAACAATTACTACTAAATATATTATTTAGGAAATGAAATTCTGAAATTTAAATGGAGATGTCTTTCGTCGTTTGAATATTAAGATCGAACATTTTGAATATTTAAAATGGAGTATTAGGTGAAATCAGCGTATTCCACTCGAAAATGAAGTATCACGCTCTGAATATAGAAACTGGAAGATAATTTGCCCGAAGGTCGCACGTACTTTTTCAATAAAAAAAAAACTTCAGAAAGTACGTAAATGAGAATAGTTGGCTAACGTCATTGTACGAACAGAACAATAGCTATATTGTACACTAGCGTACAAATATTATTTGTGTCCGATGAATTTTATCTGCTACCTCTTATCTCTCCACCTGCTTTATTTATAACACTATTATCAACGATATACATGTACGTGTATATGCTTTTTCGTGTAAATATAGACTTAGAACGAGCTACTTTGAAGTTAAGACGCATATCTCATAGAAGTTGCAATCGTTTGTATCGAAGTACCATCTTTAACTATTGGTCTAATTAAAATAATTAAAATGTAATATATTTATAAAAAGCTTGTACTCTAATCCATCTTCTTTTTCCAATAATTCTTTTGTAATTTCAATTAGAAGACTAATGAAAATATTAAGAAGATTGGTTGAAAAATCAAAAGTATTATAATAATTATTATTTGTTAAACACATAGAATATTACATAGAATGATAAGATTCGTGATATACCGAAACTTCGTAATATGCCAAGTTTTACGAATTATACGAAAGTAAAGATACATATACAGCTTACATAACGTCAATATGTACATTATACGATGTTAACCATAATATGTGTCAATGTATATATAGCTTATACAAAAATAATTTCGGATTCAAGGGAACTCGTCTATTGAAAACGTCAGCGACGAACGATTAACATATGAAAACCTTCGATGTGAGAGCAGGAATCGAAAGCCTGGAGCTTCGACACGCTGACCCACTTGAGAAAATTTTATCTTCGGCTCGATTATCCTCGACACGTGCCAGATCCGAAACATCGACGCGGATAGACCGAACGTTCCATAATTTATGAATATCTGTACAAATCATTTGGTGGCCCCGTTAACAGGATCACGTGGATGGCGTTAAGAACAATAAAACGACAGCAAGGAAAGCTGCCCTCCATGTACATAATCGATCACTCCCAAACGATCATCGTAAATACGATAGCGAACAAATCCTATAGGAAAGTCAATTATATCGCATAATATTCCCATAGCCATATCGACATAATGATTTCTGAAAGTAATTCTAAGAAGAACAATCGTAACACAGTGATTTACTTCGAATGAAAAAGATACGTGAAAAAGGTGAAACGATCGCAACGATCGACGACAGAGAGGCGAGACGAATTTCTTGGAATCAAGAAAATACGTAAAAAAGAACGATGAGAACGCGACGGGAAAATGAGCGTGTCAGTGGAGATGAGAGTGAGAGTGAAGTTTTTCCTAACGAAGCACGAAGTACAGGAATGCAAACGAGTCGATTATTTCCTATGTTACATCGACGTGTATAATCATTTCTATAGATCGATATAAAAGCAACAGCGACGATCCTTAAATTCTTTTCAACTGGTTAACAACATAGAAATAAAGTGGCAGAGATAGTATTGAACTTGATTCGATCGGTGGTGACTCGTTACGATGCAAGGTCTCGCACTAATGAGCGAGCAGCCGCACGGACTAGTAATTATGCTAGCTGTTTTTCTAGCCGATAGTTTATCATATCTAAAGTCACGGCGCGGCGGTAAACGTGTTTTAGCGGTCGCGCGCGCACGCACACGCCTACTCACGATCGTCCTCCTACGCCACAAGCAATTAGCACGTAGGATAATTAACCGTGAGCAATGTCGTTGTGGTTGCTACGAGGCGTTCGTTTCTCTAACGAAAGTGTCGTATTTATATATTTAATATGAATCTTTATGCTATTGGATTAACATGGAATCTATATCTAGAGAGCAGAATCTAGAATTAATGTAGAATCTAGAACATCTAGAATCTAGCGATATAGAATATTCGTGAAATTTCCAATCGTCAACTTCGGAACACGAAAAAAGGTTAAGAGGAGGAATTTCTGAAAATATCGGGTCACCTACGAACTCGACGAAAGACTGATCCCACTAATTCCGCTAGAACTTCGGTAACTAGAATCTCAAGGGAAGAGTTTCACTCTCTTAATTATGGAGATTTCCACTTAACGAAGTTTTCGACTGAGAGAGGTTTAACGAACGAAAATTCGGCTTTATTGTACGTGGGTTCGGTTCCCAGATGATTCAAAGACGTAAGGGACGCGTGAATTCAACGGTACAAACTGTACTAACCGTGTACGCTTGTCACACGGCTGACGAGAAGCAGTGAGTTTGCACGGGAGGAGCAAAGACACGACCAGGAACAATGTGTACAATGTTTCCGTGCAACAAAGGGAGACACGATACACGCTAACTTATAGAAATTCTACTTGCAGAGAGACCGAGCTTCTCTGAATTTCAGTTACAGAGATAAAATAGATAGCGAAAAGAATAATTCGATTTGAGGGAAATTTATATTTCGACCTGCAGAGCTGCTTCTACAGCGCAGCAGAAAGGAACGAACAAAATTCGACTCTTATAGAGTATCTTGAGCGAAACAGATTCCAGTTATCCAGACTCTACCGTACTAACTTCACTTCTCTAGTATCGATCGTCGAATCGAAGTCTGTGGACTTTTTGACGTACTTTACAGAACAAATATACTAAATCGTAAACAGCAGTTGTTCGAATAGAAACGCGTTCAAGACGAAGGATCCAGACCAGGAAAGATAAATGGCGTTACACGCCACGGTACTTGGCTAAACGTTTCATATTAATAATAAACCCTTGGCTTGCAACCTGTCCAAGAGTTTCTATCTCTTCGACTCTCCGTACGTTTCCATAAAGATTCATGGGTCCGACGTCAGCTTCGATTTTGAAGAATCGCCGAGAAGTGGGACGAACCGTGGAGCGCGTGTTTTCGCTACAGTTGGTGAAACTTTTAAGTAGATAGTAAAGTTAGAGATACAAACGTCCGTGAGGATGCTCGGTATAACGCTCTCTTTGGATCGCGCACAAGACAAAAGATGACCTGTTTTGTAGATCGTAAATCTTCTACGGAATACGAGGTATCAGAGAAAAGAAAAGGTGGAAGATTCCGATAGCGGTGGCAGATAAATGTACGTGTAGATTTTTTAATTAATACGAGCAAGATATTAAGTCGATGTTTCGATCAAGTACACCTACGTGTCAACTTTATCCGTGCGAGATTTCTCGTTGCCTTCTTAGTGGACGGATCGTAAATAATCCAGCGAGAAGAAAAAGTATGCGAAATATATATTAAAGCATAATCTCCGAGGGAACGCTTGCACGTACAGTCGAGAACAAGGATAAATGCACAGACAGTGAAAAGTAGGTATCGATGAACTTTAATTGCACTAGTACCACCGCTATATATCTTTATAGCACACAGATTACTATCCAATAAATAATCGAAACGTGGATTTTTGTGTAAACAAGTTGTATTTAAGGAAACTTCGCTTAGAGACGTACATTTTCATTACCTGTCCGCTTGTTTCCGACTGCAATATTATCCAGTTTGTAACGACGATTTGTCGCTCAACGACAAATATACGCGCTGCAGACGGAAATAATGAACTCGTACGTAAGAACGGTAGCGTGCTGCCAATATCTGAGACTTTTATTGCGCGGACCAGCGAGCTGATAGTCGTCGTAAATCGTAGCAGCACCGTGACCATAAAATCCAAGATGACGAGGACGCGTGTTTCGCGATGAGAACCGTTCCTGGTAATAAAACGCACCGATAGGAGGGTTCTCGTGCCAAAACGTTTTCGCCAACCGCTTTACCGTTGACATTTTGTTTCTTCTCGGCGAACCGGCCGGGATTAGCCACGTTATTAGTTTCCAGCGACGTTTGCGTCGTGTAAATAGAAATGCAAAGGGCGGTCGCGTCGTCTACCGTAAGCGACGTGGACGGATATTAGGCGAGAGGCGTACGCCTGCTGATGACTGATGATTCTAGGCAGTATGTAGTGGTTTAGGCAATTTAAGGAATTTACCGAGAGTTGGCTAATGGCTGGTAGTATGCGACGTTCAAGCGTTCGTGACGCGGTTTGACGAAGTTTTCGAACGCGAGAAGTTTGATAATTGATAGATGTAAATTGTTATCGATGAATGTCGAACGAAGAATGAATGACCGATGATGTCAGGGTAGCTCTTCACTGAATCATTTTTGGCGATTATACGTCGTACTGGTTGCTATTTGATTAAGCGTAGTCGCGATGGGCTTTGACGAAGTCTTGTAATCGATAGACGTCAAATTGTTATTGATAAACGATGGCAGCAAATGGGTGTTATCATTGCTGATTTAGGGAAGGTTGTTTAACGAACAATTTCAGGATTATTGAATAATAGCTGCTAGTGTTGTGACGAAGGGTTTGATCAAGTTGGCTAGTCGAGCGAACTTCGGTAAGCGATAGATGTAAATTGTTATCGATGATCGTTGAACGAAAAGAGGTTTACGATTGGTTAGTGGATAATTTTGGACTTATGTGTGTATTTTAGGAATCAAGGGAGCAACTCGTTAAATATTTCCAATCCTCCCGACAAGGAATACTAGCGGAATTGAATATTTCTGAATTTAATATAATTTCGAAAATTCAATAGAAGGTGTAGCATTGAACGAAACTGTACCAGACGATAGATGTAAAGTGTCAAGCAACGATAGAGGAAACTTGCGTATTTTAGTTTAGTCGATAAATGGCTGTACATATTAAAGTACTAATTTAAAATCTGTCACGTAAGAACATATCGCATTTCACGACAGAATCCAATATATCCGTGTCACGAACAATAGCTAAACTACGACAATTCTCAACTTTAATATTAATTTATAAACTACAAACGTTGAATAAATGTAGCTGTTAAGGTAATATAAACTAAGAAGTTTAAAGTTTGACATGATTTCATGAATCTGCAGTTACAGAGACTTGCTGCGACACTTTGTAGAGAAATACGAGTACGCGTAAACGGAAAATTTAAACAGTCCATAGTGGTCTATCGTAGATTACAGCCCCTTACAATTTCCAACCGTGTTTGCGTCCTGTTTGATTTATTAACGCTAGCTTGCTGCATAAATATGTCTGAATTTTTAAAAAGCTTCAAGGGATTATACGGCGCGCTTTTTACTTGAATTTATTGCTCCTGTATCACAATTTCTTTTTTCTTTTTTAGAAACGAGTACCTCGATCCTATCTCTACAACTTTTTCGATTTTGATCGATAACAGGTTGAAGTTCTCTATTTATTTCTAAATTGCTTTTTTGCATCGTAATTTTGCCCTAAAAGTAAAATTATATATAAGAGAAGAGAATATAAAATTTGACACGGTCGTATTAAAGATATCGTTGTTCCAAGATTTTGGCTGTAAAATTCTCTCTTGATCGATCGAAACGATTATTACACGAAACTTGATTAGATTAGAAATCCAATATATAGTATAGCAACTACATCGACAATGATTGTGCTATTGCAAGAACCTGATATTGACAATGTACAGTACAAGCATGTCTATAATGCCTGTATTATAGGAAGACGCTGATATTGACACTGCTCTAGTAGAACACCGATATCGACTAAATCACGCGCAGCCCACGATAATTTGAGCGCTGATAGTGTTACAGCGAATATCGATAATATTACAGCGACTACCGATAATATTACAGGGAGATTCACGAATATCGCCTGATTATAAATTTCGTTGGCGACCTTTGTACAAATTGAACGAAAATACTAACAAATTTAATCGACTTAATCCAACGATACTGATCTAAACTCGAACGAGATTATTTACGTCCATGGGAAACTTAACTCCATAATCTAACTAATTGTAAGTTGACGTATTACGTTTTTCTTTTCGAAAGAAACATCGAACGTAATGTTACTCGCAACAAGATCAGCGAGTATCCAACGAGACGTTGATATAAAATGGATTAATATTTCGCCAAAGGAAGTTCCCAGGAAGAAGTTGCAAGCTCGACGTTGTGGAAAGTTTTCTCTAACACACCGTCAGCAAAGAAACTTGGTTCTAAATGGATCTCATGGTTTCGTTACGTCAGAATATTCGGTGTAACAACGACGATGTTTGATGTTTCACGAGATTACGTCGCGGTGAAAATTTCGTATTACGTATCAAATGTTTGCAGAAGTCGCGAGCTTCGGTAGGAGGTAATATCAGCAAGAGGAATATTGCTGGAGTTCCCTATCGTTTAACATACGTCGTTAGTCCACGATGACGAGATTCGTGTCGCGTTTTAACGTCCTCGGATAATCGAAAATCGATAGAAGTAATTGGACTATTCGAACGAAATGTGTGTCTTATAAGCTATAAATAAAAGCATTTTATTCGTACCTCATCTTTAATACTTGCGAGATACGTACAAACGATTAATATTTATATGGTATGTAAAAATATTACTCGTGTAAAATTATTTACACGTGAAAGGATATCCAAATTTGTTGCGTATAAATAATTTATATTTCTCGAATACGAAACATCTGCTATACCCAACGATATGTATTTTTCTACGTCCGATCTATTTCTGAATTTATCTTAAAATGGTCCCATTAACGATAAAGTCCGAACAATACGATACTTACGCTTTACGCAACTGAAATAAACCTCGCGTAAGGTTTCAAGCGTTTAATCGGTTAGCTATTTCGAACGAGTACTCTGGCTACGAAGAAATGGCGATATTTTGTGTTGGATAATGTCCTATCGCTAATAAAATTAAAAAATAAAACATTCGTTGCGTATATCTATTACTCTTCGTGACACGCCTTAGGTACACAATTTTCAAAGTTATCAAACAGGTCGTCGCAAACAGCTAACTTAATAAGCTAAGAAATAGATTTTCGAATCATAGAAGTAGGATCAAGATCGAAATAAAGACAGATTTGAAATTTCAATAATGGAAAAAAGGACGGGAAATAAGAAAAAGAGAGAAATATATGGAAATCTGATTGAAATCAACTAATTAGACATGCCAAATACCATTTCCTCTACGATAAAAGCCGCTTATCTGCTGCCTCCTTTAACGCGTAATCGATGAAAGGTTATTCATCTTCTTTAATAAACATCGCAGTGAAGTGACAGAAGCGTAATAGGACGATGACATTCAAAAGGATGTCATCCTGAGTACGGAGAAGTCGCATCGATAGGGACCTTGAGGGAGCAACGATCACTGGCCAGTCAGAGACAAGAGAACGGGGGATATCGCGAATGAATGGCCAGGTATCGTGTTCTACGTTATTTATAAACGATGACGTATATCTCTCTCGTACGTTGCGACAAACTGACGACAGTGAAAATTAACGCGTCAGGATGTTGTACAATTAACGAGGTGTTTCGTGACCGGACTGTTTGAGCGACAATCGGCTTTCGACGAATTGTTCAACGAGCTTTGAATTCGCGACAGCTTGGCAGTTTGACTGGTAGAGTAAAATTTCGCGGCACTCGTCTCGCAGAATTCCGTTTGTTTGCGAATGTTTGAAATTGCAGATTCCGGGATCTCGAGATTTTAAATCTTTGGAAGTTTGAATTCTAGTTTCGAAATTTTCGATTTTGAACCCTTCGACGATCGAAATTTTCTATATTCGTATATTTCGAATCTTCAAACTTTCGAGCTTCGAGTATGGAAAATCGATAGTTTTTGAATCTCTCGCGTTTCAAATTATTTCAAATGCTGACTTGACAATTTTCTGACTGTGCTTCTTTTCTAGCTACGTTTGAAACTCGAGGTATGAACGTTTTTATACCTTCCGTGCGCGAAATTTGGAACGTTTAATTTTGAAAATTTAAAAGAGAAGGTGGAGAAACTGCAGAAATAAAATGATAGTCTAATCCGTACAGTTTGTATAGGCCGAGAAGAATTACGCTAATAATATGGTATTACAGCGTATTTCAAAATTACGCTATCCCTATACAATCTGTTTCGTAATTACACGATGGAATTAACGCCAACGTTAATAAAAAAAAAAAAAAAAATACAGTTATACGACTCGATATTAAACAATAAGTAATACAATAAAATTGAACACAATGGAAACTAATTTTCAAGCAGCTACTCCAGAGAAACTAAACGTCTTGTACCAGTCGATGCATGGATATTAACAATGAATCTAGACTTTCACGGCTTTATGATCGGAGAAAGTTGTCGCTTTTGAAACGCACCGGCAACTTCTCTGTACGTAGCAAGTTGGAAATTGAACCGCTTGCTATTCGCCGCCATTGTCGTGCATGTCTGTCCGTCTTCATTATGCGATTTCATTTCCGTGCAGATTCCTCTTGCCATGCAGAATACTAAAACGCGACGGGCCCTTTTCTATCTTTCCTCCTTGCGAGGGATGAGAGAGAAATTGTTACTTTCGGACTGTGTTTCGTGGAACAGCTCCTTTCGAGGCAAAAGTCATAAAGTATTTGCTCGTCGTTCGGAAAGAAAGATATTTGGTCAAATTTATCTTGATGTAGCGTGAGATTTCGTTTGGAAAAAATTGGAATAATTTCTTCAGCTCTCGAGGTATACTTGGAAAGTTTGAAATATTTAACAAATTTCCTTTTCTCGTTTAACGTGACGTTCGTTGTCCGAACGTTCTGTAAATCTCATAAATTTCAAGATTAGATAAAATCTTCTGATGAATATCGTTGTCAGTATCATCTTCATCATCGGTGCATCTTAATCGCCGGTGTAAAATATGATTTATGGCGGTTTTCGAACACTATTTTTCGAGAAAATTATTTTTCTCTCAATTTCGTTGAAAATCTGCTGGCCAAATTCGAGATAGAGCTGTTACGTAGGGAACGACTGGTATGATCTATCGGATACGATGGTCCGAAAAGAGAAGCGACGATCTCGTTGCGCTGGTTGAGTGTCAAATCAACTCCTCGACGACGAACGAAAGCTCAATTGTACCGCTAAAAGAAATATAAATAAGTGGCTGAACTGTTGTCAGGGGCATTAAAGAAATGTTATTCTAGGATTATCTGTTGTTTCAACTCACATACTTATCGCACTCGGGATAACAACTTTGCAACGATTATCTCTATTTTTTGAAACCCGCTACTTGTAAACTCGACTGTCTCTATTGCTCAGCGCTGAACCTAGCAACGATTAGAGCGTATAAATTTCTTCGAGAGAAATACAAATTGAAGCTATACGAAACGAATAAACTAAAAGAGCACATGCAACACCGATTAATCCATTGATTGCTTCTGCAACGATCCACGTCGATTACCGCGTCCTCTGAAGAGAATCGGCAAGTGTCCCAAAGTCCTAATACATTTGAACGTCGTATTCTTTGTACAACTAGGAAATCTCGAACACAGATATTGCAGAAAGGATATAAAACTTCAAAAAAGTATGAAAGTCGCAAAGACTAAAGAAGTACCGGAATAACGAGAAAGAAAAGAAAAGCAAGTGCTCAGTGAGAAAACGACCTCGTGCAACGTTCTAGTGTTAATTATTCACTAACTCACTTATTCCTTCCTTCTCGTTCGTCTACTCTTCTCTTCTCTCGTTCTCTTGCTATATTTCGCTCTTGCGTTTCTTGCCTTCGTTACTAGCGTGGCGGTGGCCGTGGCAAAAGGGGTACGAGCGAGGTTTGCGGCAGAAAAGCAGGCCACTAGGCAAGGTATAATGGCGAGGGTGGGAAGCCCGGGGCTGGAAAGGACATCTAATGCGGGCTTTTCTCGGGTCGAGGACGAAAGTCCCAAGGACCGAAGGACAAAGCTCCAATCCACTTCTCTTCCTCTTAATTTTCCTCTTCTCTCACCATCCATTCTCTTTCCATCTATTATTTCTTCCATTTCGTAGTGGTTGTTTCTTTTTCTTTTTTACCCTTTGCGTCGTTTGTTTTTCCGTTTCTTACCCTGTCTGTTACTTCTTTAATCTTCCTTCTCTCTGACCATCCATTCTCTTTCCATCTATTATTTCCTTCATCTAGTCGTTGTTTTTTCTACCATTTGCGTCGTTTGTGTTTGCATTTCTTACTCCGCCTGTTACTTTAATTTTCCTCTTCTCTAATCACCTATTCTCTTTCCATCTGCTATATCTTCCATTTCATAGTCGTTTTTTCTTTTTTATCCACTCGCATCGTTTCTTATTCTGCCTGTTACTTCCTTAATTCTCTTCATTTGTAATCATTCATTCTCTTTCTACTATATCTACCACGTATTCCATTTCGTAGTCGTTTATTTTTCACCCACTGCATCTTTTTTCTGCCTGTTACTGCTTTAACTTCCCTCCCCTGTAATTTCCATTATCTTTTTTCCTCGTTATATCTTCAATTTTCTTCTCAAATTCTCTCCTATTCTCCATTTTCTCCCTTTTGTTACGTACGTTCCAATATTTCTCGGCGGCCAGTAATTTTCAAGACTCGACTCCCCCAAGAAACAAAGCGTTATACGACAAAATTTGATTCCACATAGATAACCTGATTCTCTGTCTTTCTCTCTTTTTTCTCTTTATACACAAAATTGTCGTAAACTAAAATTGTATGGTAATTACTGGGACACCACGTACGAGAATCCTAAATTGTACCCTCCTATCTCACCGTGATTTTCTTCGCAACGAGAAGCGCACGCATCCCCCGATCGCAAGGTTCCTTCGACAGAAGCAATTACCACGTCCTGGAATAGAAGCCATTCGTTCACACTGTTTCCCATTCACTGCATGCGAAATTCTCCATTCGGACGACCACGAACAGCAAATTTGCTTTCAGGCTGACTACATCGTCGAATCTTCTTGTTTACTCAGGCTCTAAGGTGCATGCATTTTGATGGCGCAACGCTCCGATGGTGGTGTTGGGTAATATCAAATTACTCCGATGTATAACTTTAACATTGTCGATTTCGATGTTCCATGTGTATCGTTTTAGATGGTAACGACGCACGTTACGCTTAAGCGATGACGGTACAGAAGTGATACAAACTTGATACAGACTTGGTACGAGCTAACTGTGTCTATCTGTCTGATGGACTAACCATGCGACTACCAGCGACTATCGTGAATTGCTATCGACTATCAATTACAACGGATGACCAATTACGTTGGATTATCACCAGCTTTTGTTCCTTTCCCGTTTTATAGAACGCCGAGGTCCTCGGAAGGGAGAGTTTTCTTCCGAGGTGTGGATGGTAAATCCCGTATGCAATAAAACAGAAAAATTTTCTCGTCCTATGGAAGTCATCAGTTTCTGAGTAAATCCCAGGATTCTTTTACGACGTTCTGTCCTCGGACGTCGTTTCGCGGATCGTGTGACCAACACACGTGCTCCAACCCTGGAACTTTCTCTACGGCCATAGAGGCCACTACGCGCGTTTGGAGAATGCGGAATTTCGATCGCATTCGATTCCACAGCGAAAAGACGGATCATCGGGCGAGACCACTTTCGTCGATTGGGGCGGATTTCTTCGCAGTGCGATCGTCTTCCGCTCGAATGCAAATACGGATATCGAGAAACGAATTGCGGAATGCGAATCGAGGGATTTTAACTATACGCGCCCTCGTTTCTCATTCAATGAAAGAGAGACGCGACTGTCGCAGCGGTTTGCTTCGCAGAGCTTTCGACTTTTTCGAGGTTTTCGTGCGATCGGGTTTTGTTACCTACGTATATGGCGGAAGATTTTTGACAGTTTCTTAGCAGATTGGGTGGCACGCAGGTCTTGCAATCGCGTGAAACTTTTGAATTTTCATCGTTCAACGAACTTGGCGAACACTTCGCGAATTTGGAATTTTTCAGCTGCCAAACTATAGAATTGAAGAATCGAGAACTTGGAAGTTTACGCGTTGCGCTATTTAGATATTTTCGAACTTCCGAGGCTCTTTCAGTGATCTTTGAACGTCGACGTCTCGAAACGTTAGGAAGTTGGGAACTTTGGAATTTTGTACGGAGAGAAGCTTGATATTTCATTGATATTTAACGGCAGCAATGTTCCGTTATTTCTTACACATTCATCAGTGAGAATTCTGATTAGTTTAATTGCTTGATCATTCTCTATATCTTTTCAACAGTGAGTGTACCAGGTCTGATGAAAAAGTTCTTGCAATTTTGCAATTTCCCGATTGAGAAAACGATTGTTTTACGTTGTCGATCCACTTGTTGGTAACCCACTTCGGTTTATTTCTTTGGATTGATCGATTACTTCAGATTTGCTTCTCTATTAAGTCGCTTTTGGTACCGAACATTCGGCGATTTTGTGGAAGAACCTGCTCGTTGCTCTTTAGAAACTTTCTGGCAAATAGACAATATGATTTCTCAATCTCTATATTCACCAGATATGGCACTTCTTTCTATTTCCAAGAACGAGAAAAGCTACGAGAGAAGAACAATGTCAAAGCATTGAAGATATAAAACAAAAATGCTGAGCGATCTAAGAAGCGTAAGACAAAGTGAATTCCAAAAATGTTTCGAGAGCTGGGAAAAACAAAATTGTATTATTTTTAATGGCGATTGCTTTGGCCAGGAGAATATAAATATTGAGGAATAAATACGTGTCATTCTAAAAGAAGAATTACACGAACTTTTCGATCATACCTCGTACAATCTGCATAAATTTATATTTTGCTATAATTCATAATTGTTATGATAGTTGACTATGAAGTTTTATCGGCTTGGCAACTAAGTGATTGCAGATTTTGTCGATATCACCTAATGACAAAATCACTTAGTTGCCAACTCAGTATATCAGGGCAGTTACGAATTGTACCTACTTTAAGAAGATCGATAGTTTATACGCCATTATTGCATAGGTCTAAAAACACTATATCTCTCGTGATCCAGAAGATAGAGAATTTTTACGACTACGAGGAAGAAAACTCTCCTTACTTCTTATTCTTTTGATATTGAAATATCACGAGAGATTTTACTTTTCGAAAAGATCTTTTCGTGCATTGTATTGGATTGTTATTTTATGATTTGGTGGTGAAGAAGGATCTTTAAATTTCATTTACAGGTAAATGATACTCGCGGCAGATTCTTATTTATCGTTGTTTCTTCTTTATCCCTTGCTCGTTCGAATATCAAAATATATACGTGGAATCTCGATTTTTACTCTTCAATGAAATTGAGCGCAACAGTGTTCGAGTCTATCTATATATTTTGCGAAATAAATCACATTACAATAATTCACGATAGATTCGTTTCCTTTCTTAAACCTTCTGCTATTGAAGTAATAATAAAAATAACAAAAAAAAAAAAAAAAAATAAAAACGTGTCGATATACTTATTGAAAACACTTCGGATCAATTTAAATAATTCTACGTACATTTATCTACTACAAAGTATCGATATAAATCTTATGTTGCAAGATGCAGAGATTACTCTCCGTATGCGGAGTTGTATATAAATATATACTTGTATATAAATATTCCTATGTGGTAGGTCAAAAGATTCTGATGAAGGTAGAAGTTTAATTATTGCATCTAATCCTCGTTAGCTTCCTTTCTACCCCTGTACGGATTTAATGAGGTAGAGACACTTTGTGTTGGTATCGTATTTAATGGATCACCAGGGACGTTGTCGAACACGCGATCCACCAAGCATTTACGGTGTTGACTGATCTAGTCACGTGTAGATGTATTACTATCGTACCACCATGATTTAAGACTAATCGATACGATTTGATTTATTAACAGTCAGACAGTGAATGGCCGTTTTAATCTAAATTTCAAATTGCCTTTCGCATATCAGTGTGGATTTACATCAATCGTTATATTTCGTACGAGACCTAATTTTCGTACGAGTTCTAATTTTTTTTCAAACACGACAGCAGCGTTATACGTCCTATATGTCATTCTAGGCGATCCTTGGAAATATCGTGCAACATTCCTCGCCACATTCGGCCAGGAAATATCGCCAGATCGAGTCGAAACAGCTTTCGATACGTCGCTTTTATCGGATATCACCGGTAAAAACGTACCTCCTCGTTGTCGTTGCGACAACGAGAGAAAAAGTCGGCTATCGTTTGGCACGTAAAAGAGACTGCAAGAGTTTATTCAGCTACAACGCCGATTCGTTTCACGGCAGCGTGATTCGATGCTTCCAGGACGAGATATTCCCATGGGTCAATAAAAGCCAGTCACGAACCCTTTCGGCGGAAATAACGTTTCACGGTGCTCGTGTGCTCCTTTACGAGCATTGTTTTAAAAGATTTCCTAGATCATCCGAGAGCTTTCTTGTTGGGCCAAAGATCTCGCCACGCGTCGATATTTTAAGGTTTGGTATTACCGTTCGACAAATATTCTTTTCTCTTTTTCCCTTTTCTTTCTCTCTTTCCCTTTTCCTTTTTTCACCTGTCCTTTGCGCGGTTGGTTTTTGTTGAAGAGCGCGCGAGAATGTCGCGATCGTGAATTATGCGAGCCATTTGTCTTCGTAACAGTATATTAAAGCTATTTTCATGCTTGGTATCGTTGGAGGAGATAAATCGCTGGTTTTTCCTTTAATTTCAACGTGTTCATCGTTGATTGGATTTTCATTACCATCGATGTACGCTAACGTATCATTTTAATACTAAGCGTAATACTCCGTAGTTGGGAAGTTGGCGTGTGCGGTCTGGATGAATTATTGCGAAAGTTTCCTTCGGAGCTTTATGCTTTTTTAATTGATACGCCGTATCTAGGTCGTGTTTTGTCGGCGAAGATGGCAAACGCGTGAACAGGCAGACGCTTATTCGTAAACTCGATTAATCGCGTCAGGAGAAGCTTTATCGCTAGCTTTTTCTCTGTGATACAGGATCTAGAATATACTTATCTTCCGAATTTTTATTTCGATAACACGAAAATGGGGCGTAGAACCTGATAGGAGAGAAGAGGCTCGCTGGAAAATAAAGCTACGCGCGATTACCTTTTCTAGTCACTGTATTAGCCATACGTGGATTTAACCACTTAAAAACTTGATGTACCTTCGATCTATAAAAGTCGATAGTCGAACCAATTGTTCCATCAAGCGTTCAAGGTTCTACAGAATCTCTATTTTAAACTGAGAAGAGTATATTTACAAAAAGAAAATCCATAGATGGAGAACCCTTGATTCTGGATTTTATATTGTATCTATGATAGCTGTTGAACTATCATAGCTATCGAAGGATTACAGTTTTATTCGCCTTTTGGCGATTATTATCGAATGTAGAACACGCAAACGTCGTTGGTAAAATTAATATCAACTTTTATTCGCGTTAATTACCACTAGAAACCACTACTAAATATTACGTAATTTAATTTTCACTTGGCCTTAATGAAACAACGCTACGATAAATAGAATCACGCGCGAATGCTTTTTATCTCCAATATAATAAAATATAATAAAAGCGTATAACAACTCGCTCTAATAAGAACTCATTAGACGAGTGTATCGTCGATCGTTTCGATGGTAATCGACGCAAAGGCGGGCAAACTAATTAGAGATGTTTCTCCCCAGTCTCGACTCTGCTGGAGGATCGATGACTTCATTTTGAAGCGGTGTGCGATAGTATTCTTCGTGTATACTTGTAACACACGGTCAGAGGAGAGCCAAGAGGGTTCGTGCACTTAACACGCGTGTCAAGTGTGTCGGATGGGGCGAGAACTGGAAAAACTGGAGCACCAGCGGCAGGAAGACGAAGAAAAAGCTGGAACGGTAGTGAGGAAACTAGCGTCGCGAGGGAAACTCTCGCTTCTTCGTCTTCCTCATCTGTGTCTCCCTTTGATTCGTCCGTTTCCTTTTCCCGCTGCATCTTGGTCGGCTTTTGTTTCCAACCCTTCTTTGCATACTGAGCCACCATTATTCCGGCTCTTTCCCCTATGTCGAGGAGATAAAGGAATGGAAGAGCGGGGCCAACCTCTGTCACCGTCTCCATTGTTTTCTTTCGTTAGAGCTTTTCGTCATCTCGAGCGCAGCAGATGATTTCTTTTTTTAGACAGAAACGTTTGAACCGTACTTGAGCGTGTTACGATGTGGAAATGGACAGCGTAAATTGAGGGAACATTAGCTTAAAAGAGAGTTTGCATCGCGTTGGAGCAGATCAGACCGACCCGTAGTCCGTGAGATAAATATTCTTTTGTTTATATATATATACATAATTATAAATGTAAATAATATACATTATATATATAAACAAAAGAATATATAGAAACTGGACAAAAGAGAGAAAAGTAAATACTCCCGTGTGTGTGTGTGTGTGTGTGTATATATATATATATATATATATATATATACACACACGCAAGCATTTATCTTTTCTCTCTTATCTTTATTTTAATTTTAACATCAAAATTATACTCGAATAACATTCAAGCAACAGTGCGTCAGAAACGTTAGAACCGTACTTGAGCGTGTTACGATGTGGAAATGGATAGCGTAAATTGAGGGAACATTAGCTTAAAAGAGAGTTTGCATCGCGTTGGAGCAGATCAGAGCGACCCGTAGTCCGTAAGATAAATATTCTTTTGTTTATATATATGCATAATTATAAATGTAAATAATATACATTATATATATAAACAAAAGAATATATAGAAAATGGACAAAAGAGAGAAAAGTAAATACTCCCCTGTATATATATGTGTATATACATAAGAGTATTTATCTTTTCTTCCTTTCCTTTATTTTAATTTCAGCATCGAAATTATACTGGAATAAAATCCAAGTAATAGTACATCGAAGTCTCGATTATCTAACTTACTTTCTTTTCACTCTTTCTTCCATTCTTGGGAAGAAATGGGTAACTTCCATTCTTTCGAAATTCTAACACGAAGGATAAGAAAGCAAGAAAATAGTCGGGTGCTGTGAAAGCAGTTAATGAAACTTTCAGTATAAATAATTCAGACTAAATAATTAATTAATAGATACCTATACATTTGCACAGTACATACATTTATGTTATCAAACCATTTTCCGTGATTTTATTATACGATCTGCGAACGACATTAGACCTTTCCGTCTAAGTTCACCTGCGAGAGATTCTACCGTACAAGAAGCTTAATTTATTCACGAATCGTGAGAATCTTTCGTATCTATCCAAGCATTTGACGATGCGACCAACGGTTGGTTAAAAGACGACGAGAAAGGCTGATGGAGCAATTTCTCGTGACGGTATCTATAAATAAACTATGCGAGGTATACGACAATTGGTGGAAAGAATTAGAAAGATTCGTCGTATTACCATTAAGACAAGAAAGCGTTGGCAACGGTGAGTAAGTCAACTTACGATTGTAAATCACGTTTGCTCGCTCACGGCTTCTACTTCGACCACCTATCGCGGTATAAAATGTAAGTCACTCTGTTCGTCACGAACACCCACGTGTAGTTTATGCGCGTAAGCCAATGTTTCAGAGACAATGGAGACAGCTTCAATTTTCAATCTATCTTGACATCGATATCTTGTTTAAGGTAGCATTCAGCTGAAAGTAGGTCAAAAGTCGTTATTTTTCTGACGTTTATTCTTTCACGAACAACAGAGTATTTTAAAGCTGGAATTTTGTCGATATTCGCTCGCGATGAATATTATTCGGAAACTCTTTTAATAAATATAAATAAAACAATTTTATTCCATGAAATATTTATTTCAATTTCGCAAACAAAAGAAAGATGAAACGACAATAGAGAAATGACGTTGTCAGGATGTAAATGTAGTCAATACGCGAACGTTTCTTTCAATTGAAATACTCCACGCTAATACTGCGTATGGTCTTTTTAAAATTCGAAACCCGAACCAAGTTGTATTTAAAAAATGAACAATTAGAATGGATACTGTAGAATGTTTGCCTGGTTAAATACACAACGATTGGTAAGAAGATTACTGAATAGAAAAATTCTATTCAAAAATTGTATTCCGAATCGTTAACCGTTGCATTGCGCTGAGGCAATCTCGGACAACTTTTTATTCATGGCATCCATTCTTCCTAACGAACAACTGTCTGTTCTCCCCATTTTCTATCCATCAACTTCAGTCTCTCGTCCCTTTTATTTCGTTCTCGCCTCCGCATTCGATCGACGAAAGCCAAGCTGGAGATATCGTGCCGAGCGAACCTTTGTTTTCGATTCCTAAAAGGCGTCATGGGAAAATGTTGTTGCCCTCGAAAATGGGGTTGGTCGCTTTGAAAAGCACCGAAGGAACGATAGAAAAGAGTGATTTAAGATCGAATCTCAGTTCTGCTGGCTCTTTATGCTCCCGATTTGCAACCTCTGCACCTGTGTATACTTATTTATGTATGCAGCGTGTACCAGGTTCAATAACCGAGCTTTGTCATGTTTTATATATATTTTTATTAATTTTCCACGCAAACTGAGATTGATCTACGTAGCTCTGTAAGTCACGTTCTCGTTCAATTCGTTCAGCCTTGACGTAAGATGTTCGAAATATTCGTATTTCTAAGAGACGCGAGTATAACACGTTCTCTTTGTGTACGCTATAGACCTCAAACTATTCTTAGAAACGCAAGTTGCCTGTTTAAAAACAATGAGAAAATAAAATGGAACATCAAGTAATAGACTTGAAGACGAGGAACTCTTTGCAAGCGTTATAAAAAGATTTGAAGTGTTGTTTCGTCATTTTGTGTTCCACTGATATAATCGAGCGAAAATTGTTGTGTAAATGTATAGAGTGGCTTGGACAAATTTTCTGGCCAGAACGAGTCTTTAATTTTATATTCGAGAAACGATATTCGATAGAATCTTGAGTAAGAGAATATTATTATGCAATTGTTATATAGTTGTATAACAAATATAAAATGAAAAATCTATCCGAGATTCTTGCACGCTACTGTATATGCTTAATAATTTGAAAATTTAAAACTTCGGAACTTCCACAATTCGAGGGCCGACAAAATTCTTGCAAATTTAAAAAGTATAGAATATTCAAAAATTACTGAAGATCCTTCCACTGTATAGCGACGATTCCTATCTAAAAAGAAAAAAGAAAGAAGATTGTTACGCTTCTTCTCTCAATGTACCCTATATCTTCGAGCCATTCTTGAGGATGTAAGCTGTGTACTCAAAAATAATGACGTGAAATATGGGATAAAAGACTCCAAGACGAGGAATCTTCTGCAACCCATAAAAGGATTAAAAGAAGAAGGATATCATATGCAAACAACCAGACAAAATTTCTGTAAATTAAAGAAATACAGAATATTCAAAAATTACTGAAAATCCTTCCCCTGTATAGCGACGATTCCTATCTCAAAAGAAAAAAGAAAGAAGATTGTTACGCTTCTCTCAATGTACCCTATATCTTCGAGCCATTCTTGGGGATGCAAGCTGCGTACTCAAAAATAATGACGTGAAATATCAGATAAAAGACTCGAAGACGAGGAACCTTCTGCAACCCTCGTAAAAGGATTAAAAGAAGAAGGATATCCTACCCAAACAACCGCAAACTCTCCAAGCTTCAATAACGAAAAAGAAGGGCGAGAAGAATCGCAATCGAGAGATCCTCTAGCTAGCTGTTAAAAAATGAATCACGACCTTTTCAAACCCTCCGCGGAGAAATTTCCCTTGCGTCGTGTGTTCGGTCGGAGGGAAAAGAGAATGGAGAAGGTTTGGCATCTGGAGGAGAGTTGGATGGAAACGCGAAATGAAGCTTCGAACGCTACGCAGACAGGGCAAACGAGGCAAGCCTATGAAATATAAATCTGAATGTGTACCGGTGTTCATCGACTAAACTTCGTTAATATTCGTATGGGAACAGTGAAAGGGAAGATGTTATATTACGATGGCTGACGAAAGTGCTGGAACACTTGTAGACTTGTAGTTCTTCGTGAATACGTTAACGCGTTAGCACTATGACGAGACACGACATTATGTCGTCATTATGTTGGCCAAATTTCAGACTAATCTGAAGTTTCAAATTTTCTACTCGTGCAAGTAATTTTCTAATATCCTGATTTTCAATGTTTCAAGCCCGCGAGCTCGTAAATTTTCGATCTTGGAACTTTTCGAAATGTCATCCGTCCAAATGCTCGAGCGTTCGGTTCTTTCGAAATTCCAAATGCCTTTGATCCTCGAAAATTGTCAATTTTCAAACTCTCGGTTCCCGAACCTTCGACTTCTCAAGATATCGAGTTAGCAAATTTTCCAATCTCCAAGTTGTGCGTACTTGAAAATTTCCCAACTTGCAAATGGCAAATTATTAAATCATACAGTTCGTAGATGCTTGAACCTTCAATCTTTCGAGCTTCTTAATTCCCAAACTAACGAACTTTCTGATTCACCATCACACGGAATATCGAGTTTTCAAATTTTGAAACTTCCGAACTTCTCTCTCTCTCTCTCTCTCTCTCTCTCTCTCTCTCTCCCTCTCTCTTTCTACTTTACAATATTTATTTAAATTTCGCTTCAGAAGAGCAGGCAGGCCAATTTCTCGCATTATCATACGTTCGCATCTATTCGACCATCCTCCGCTTTTAACGCGCGCAATGCCCACAAATCTTTCCACCCCCGTTCGCAAGGTCCCTAAATTCGCCAGCCGACGTTAGCCTTCCAACCCTATAAGCTACATAATATCATACTACGCGCGTAACATTGTTTAGCCTGGCTGAGGAAATTGCGCCTAGGAATGCCTTTCTGCCTGTGCTCGTCCGAAGTTCCAGCAGCCAATATTTCACCACCCTGTTCTACATATTGCGCTTGTTAGAGCCTCGTTTCCTTGTAACAGAATTCGTCTTGCCTTTGCTCGCCATGTGACACCGTCTCAGCTGACGATGGTATCGTTAAGGCGAGCTTCGTTTCACCGATTTCCTAGGGAATTCGAGGATGCGCCTCAAGATCCGCTGCAACTCGACGCCTTTAATCCAACTTTCCCTATTATCGAGGCGAAAGTTGCGCCTCCAGTCTTCGTGTGGCGAGAGAAATTGGGAATTTCAGCAAGATATTACTTGGATCTTGAATTTTGGCTACAATAGGAAGATTCGATCGCTGTATTGATTTCTCCAGATTACAGGGAAACGTATATAGGGTAAGGTTGAAAGCACGTATACCGTAAATTTAAGTTGGCGCGTTTTGCGTTTCGTATTGAATATTAATCAACTCGTAACGATTTCTATTATCTGTGTCTTACACCTACGTCACCCGATAGCTGTTGTTTCCTTCTGTTACGTGATCCTGTATTTTCTCGTTCTGCGACAAAATCTGAAGATTTACAAAAACCACCCTTTTTCGGCCTTCTGTCTCACATTAATTGTTTCTGTTTGTGCGATATCCGACTGTAGAAGCGGACGTACGTATCTATCGGTCAAAAGTTAGGAATTAACGCTACCTTGTTGATGTTATTAGATGGATGTGATATATTAATACAAAGAAATGCGTGGGTAAAGTGTAGGGTAGAAAATATATTTTAAATACTCTGAAATGTAAATACAAATCGCAATACTATTCAGCTGGTCCAGATCCGTACGCTGACTACGTCGTCGCCTGTCTACAATTTATGCTTTGTCTTCGATCCTATCTTTTGTTTATACGCTGTCGATGGCTTCGGTGCTTGACAAAACTAAAAAACCAGGTGTAGAATTTTCGTAGAAATGGTGACCACTTCAATATACCTTTATCAGATCGGCACTAAAACTTCATTTTAAATCGTGCTTTTGTTCTAACATCGTTATTTACTTTGTTCGCCTAACATTATAGAAATTCTTAAATTAACAAACACCGAGAAATCGATTAATCAGATAATACAAGAATTTACAGAAAGGTAGACGAACGAAATAACAATAGGATTCCGATTCGAAATTAAATTTTCAAACCGTTCCATGTCCAACTTGTCTCCGACTCGTCGATACCGAAACACAACCGAATATCCGGCGCAATTCTTCTAGCGATGAACAAGCAACAATGTTGCCTGCAGATGGTGTGGGTACGTGTCTCGGCAACTGTCGGCTGACGATGTATTTCGTAGACAATGTCTGTCGGTGTAAACGAGGCTTGAACAAAGTTTGCCTTGCATAGAAACTATTGGCCGACCGAATCTAAGTTTCTCCAACTGGAAATCTAATCGGAAAGCGTATTCGTACGGTAACCTGGAAAACGGGAGAAGAATGACGCGTGTCGGTATCGTAAACCTAGCCTAACCTTAATTATTCGTAACAAATGGCGAGAATCGTTCGCGCGTCCCGAACGGATCAAAGTTGGATTGAGAACGATCGGCCACCGGTATGAAACCTTACGATCGTCTCAGACCAGTCTAACGTTGCTTAATTTCCTAGAATAAACAACACGACGATGCAACTGTCACACAAATCACAATTCAGATTATAAAAAAGATAAGAAGGTTGAGCCGAAACGCAACTATTAACTTTCTTCTTTGTTGCACTTTATTATGCATTTGATAATAACAATCGAGTATACACTGTATTGTCACCTATAGATTACACTTTACTCTAACGACGTTATATAAATTAAGCAGGCAACTGATCTAAGGGTAGAGACCCGATAAAAAGATATTGACTGTTCGAAAGTTGGAAAATCAGTAAAGTTTAGTGACGACGCTGTGGCGGAGAAAAGCTGGTGACGGGTGGGTCTAAGGACACGAAAAAACATGATTTGTTAAGGACAAGTTTTCATTAAGAGAGTGAGCGAAATAGACTTCGCTGTCAATTGACTGATCTTCTAGGTCAGATAAGGGAAGAAGACTAACTTTCCCGTTTCCTCTAGACTGAAGAACCTTATGAGACTGAAGAACCTATGAAAATGCCAAGATCTATGGTGGGTTCTTAAGAACATTGAGGGTAGGCCGCGAGGATGTGTAGACATTTGCTTGTCATCTTGCCCTCGGCGTGCGGTCTGGTCTCTGATGTGCTTGACGTTACAGAACAGGCTGGGCCGATGCTGGTTCCTCGTTGGAAGGGTACGCGCGATTTAGATCGGAAGATCGCGGCCGAAACTCATCGAATCTGGAAACGCAATTGGAAACTGATTAAACAGCGAGCGATTCGTTTCTACCTAGAGTGCATCGAAATTCGATAAAGACAGTATTCCTCGGACGACGAAACGAACGTTCTCGTCTAAACGACGTCGTGAAATAAACGTTGGTCGTTTCGCGTGTTTGCTTTCGATTAAACCACGGTCGGGTATTGGTTGTTCTTGGACGTTCGCCGACCAGAGGAATTGACAATAGTTGGAGCAGCTTATATTTTACAATATTTAGACGCGTTTACGATTGTCTACTTTACTGGAATACTTTTGACGATCTCTGCGAAATATACAACGTGTTTTATTGAAACGAACAGATTAATTACATAAAGATATTATACACTGTTGGCCATAGATAGATGTTAGAACACTTTCTCATATTTAACCAGCTTAAAACTACGAAAATTATTGATAAAGCCAAGAGAGATGTTCCTTTCTGACTATTCTGTCAATAGAAGGTGAAGTAGCAAGTTCAACCGATTTTCATGATGTTATGAAAGATTTGGCGTCGAAGAAAGTGTATTATTATTATTATTATTATTTACTCGCCTTATAAAATATATTTTCTTTCTAACGGAGTTGTCTTTTTCTTGTATAATAACACGCATGTGTTTCTTTGTAATTTCAATACTATATGTCTCTAATACGATGAAACGCAGAACGTAAGGGGGAAAACGGAGGGAAGCAAGTGGTCTCGTAAATACGATAACGCGATTGTGTTTATTAGCACGGGAAATAGTAGTAGGTTGGCCGTGTTTCAAACCGGTATGAACGCCGACCGATTGATACAAATATCGAATATCATTTAATACGAATTCGTATGCTTTTCAGTACTTCCATTCTCTCGGTTATCTAGTGTTATACCTAGCACACAGTTAATATTATAGTACTACTAGACAATCTAGTATCGTAAATCTGTTATTTCCTTTGCTTTCGGATCTGTCTTGTACTAACGTAACCATGCACCACGTGAAGAAACATTTGTAAATTTTGTAAAATTTGTTTTTCCAACAAACGTAACGATTATACACCCTGGTGCATACTTACGATCGGCGATATACACTTTGAAAATGTATCAACATTTTTTCTAATACCCACAATCCTGACGGTTGAACGTCACTGCGACGCCCTATGAAATTTTGTAAATTTTTTAAACAGACGTAATACGCGCATAAAGAGCGTTCGCAAAGATACAGAAGAACTATCTTAAGTTGTCATGCACAACATTTCTTATTTTCTATTATTTTATTGAATTACGATCCATTTTCTTCTGTCGAGACAAAGACCACAACATTTGACAGATTAGGTTTCGTGTTTGTACGAACATTCTCGGAGGAAGCAGCTGCGTGCGGATAACGAAAGACACTTTTGGAACAAAATAATATTAATCTAATATTATATCGAAATATCGGCTGCATGATACTGGGCTCCTCTTTTTATCGCTGACAGTATAGAGCTGCGAGATTGATAACGAACGCTGGAGGACACGAGCGTACAGGATCTCTCGTCGTTGGCCTAAATATCAGGCTTGACGTTAATTTAGCGGGTAGGGAAGATCGCTGGCAGCCAGTGGCAGGTGGGCGTTTTCAATATGTCGAACAAGGTGGGTCCTGAACCTTCGAGTTGAAACGAAACGCGGCCTCCCACGAAGCTTTCTTCGCTTCGAGATTAAACCGGTGCTAAACCCTCGGGAAATGACGTATCGATACGGCCGTCGAATGGCCGGGGAAATTTTCTGTAAGAGCAACCCTGTAAAAGAAAAGTACCACACGCGAATACCACGAAATAATCGGTAGACCGAATCATCACTTCGATTCGAGCAGAGATCGTAACGAAGAGGTTTCTTTGGAAACGTCTGGTTCTGTCTTTACGCTTTTGCTGGCGAATCTTTTATTTCGTTTTTTCGGTGATCGATGAAAGATGGATGAAAGACCGACGTAGGTAGCGTGTTTCTAGCGTAGTTTGTATCGGGCATTGAACAAGTTCGTATCGCTTTTGTCACGAACTTCTATGTTGGATTTCTGTGCATGAAATTCAAATACGAGATGGAACGACGGAATATATTGGTCTTAGTCGGTTGTTAAACAGAATTGTTAAGGAGGAGCAGCTAAAATTTGTTATTTATTTGATATGTTGCTATCTGATACACAGCTACGATATTGTGCGCAAGTGTTTGAGCAGTTTAATTGATATTTTTATTATATTTTCAACGTTACGATGGAAGAATGTTTCTTCGTTGTTGATTCTTCGTTTCTTGCCACAGCTGGGATATTCTGTTAAAGCGAGACTGAAGGAGAGAACCTGAAGATATTCGTACACCTTTGTGGAAATAAAGAGAACAACTCTGGTCAAATTGCACCGAACTGTTTGAGTTTTTGCGGGAAGTTAGAAGCGGTAGGTTATTGGATAACGCGTAGAAGAAGACGTTTCAAAAAATTGCGATCGGTTGGAATCGCGATGAAAAAGGCAAAAGTTTATCTTGGTCTAGAATGAAAATTTAAACAACAGATTTTGAAGAGTTCTAGCTACACGCGTATACGGATATTTCATGGAAATATACGCGCAAGGGAAATTTTTCTTTGGAAGTCGACTGGTGGCAAATCTGCTGACACGCGTCTGTTTTTCGCGATTTCCAAAGAGAATGAATCACAATTTGCCGACCCACTGAAGCGACAATGAGAAAGCTATTTCACGTTTCCCTCGTTTCGTTTCTCACGATTATTAAATGTTTCAATGGCACGATTCACTCGAAAAGAGATTTCCCTATCTTTACACGAAAGAAGAAAATAAAAAATTGGGCAAATAAACCGAATAATAATAGTTCGTTCAGAGTTTTATCTTGCGAGGAAAAACAAAGAAAAGAAAAAGAATAGCAGATTTTCGATTCGTTCGAGAATGATTCAATTTGCCTCGCTTTGAGGATCATGAGAGCTTGGATCATAGCTAGCGTTACAGCGAATTTAACTTCAACGATTAATAAAGCCCCTTAATTAGCGTTCTTAATTAAGCTTTTGCTCTTCCAGTGCGAGTCCTTTATTCCGCCTTTATATTTTTCGTCTGGAAACCAATAAAAGAGACGGTTGCGATTTTTTTTGCGATCTTCTTATTTCGTGCAAAGTAAATTTGTAATCTAAAATGATCGATCTGTAAATACATAGAAAATTGTACGATCAGGAAATTATCTATCGTTCGAAATATCATTTTGAAATTCTTGCTTCAAGAGGAAGATATTTTTACATCGAAACAATTATTCTATAGCTGTTATTATTTAACGAAACTGTTAAATTCACGCACAATTATTATCTTAACTTAAAAGACTAGAAAAGAAAAGTCGTTAACTTAAAAGACTTCATAAGCTTTCTTGCATAAATTATTCTATATTTTATTATTAATTATTAATTGCTTCTCATATTAGTTACAATCCTTGGTTTATACGTATTTGCGTTAATGTGTTGTACAAGTTTTGGCTTCGTGGTACAACGCAAATTACATCCGCCCAAAATTCCGCTGTGCATGGAATATTTAACGAAGAAATCGAGCCATTTCGAATCAAAATTTCAAAAAGTCCCATTACTGTTTCGGGATATTCCGTTCGCGCGAACAACTCGTACGTAGAATGAAGGACGAAGAAAGATTTAATGTTTTAAAAAATTTGTTTCAACTGTACGTTATTACCAAACATCATATACGATATTTAAATTCAAATAAATAAAATTCATATTCTCAACGGAGCACAACTATGTTATCGTACTTATTCGACGATTCCAATATAATTTTTCTATCTCGATTTCTATATTATGGAGATATATCGATTAAACGCAATGTACACGCTCGTTGTCCGATAAATTTTCAAACCTGTTCCCCTATAGGCCGTATAAATTATGCCCTGACCAGTTCATTCAGTTAATCGAATATAATATGTAGGCGTCCCTGCGTGGGAGTAGCTCAATTTCCATGCCAAATAACACGCCGAGGAAAATGGGAAAATACCGTATATACGGAATAAAATTCGGAACACGATTTCCCAATGTAATTTCGACGATTCAAAACAAGTCCGTGAAAGCGTGTAACGAACAATCGAATCGAGAGAGTAAAGTACAAAATATACCTGCATTTCCGCTTAAAATTCTTAACATAATCTGGTATTGTACAATGGAAAAAAAAAGAAAAAAAAAGAGAGAAAAAGAAAAAAAGGAGAAGCATTTGCACTTACGTTTATTTTCTACGATGCTTTTTATTTTCGTGGCATATTTTATATGTCACAAAACATTTTGTAACGATTTTCGTATCATTTTCTTCTTTTAGTGGAATGCTTCTATCCCATTAATATATGTATGCTAATTTATTAGACATTTCGAAACGCGTTCAATATTGCAGATAATATGAATGTTAGAGCAATAATTCATTGGATATCTTTATGAATACCAGTGGCGAATGTCAAGTTTGAATAATACATGCTTGCTCATAAAGCGGAAAGAATGGAATGATAATGCAGAATATGATGTATTAGTTGTCAAAATCACGATAAGTAGGTAAACAAACGAGAAGAGAAATACTAAAGAGTACTTCACTACTGTTACTATTATTATTATTAACGTTCTTATTATTTAGCATAATTTATTTCAACCGTAATAATCGTTTAATACCATTGAATAGCTTAAATAAACACGAGCATTTGTTAGAATAATGAAGAATTTGTTGAACATCGACGAAGAAAGTATCTGTTGCTGAAGAATTTCTATTTTTATAATTTACAAGTTTCATTGAAAGTAAAACTTTTACTTTTAACAACTTTTCCCTATACGTCCTCGCTAGAACTTACAATGTGAGAAATGTTTTCTAAACGAGTTCCACGGTCGATGCGTTAAATAGAACCTGTTAAGAAGTTCGGTAACTCTTTCGAATCATTCAGCATTTATTTTAGATAAGAATCACTATCGGTCCTTGAATAATACGTAACATTCCGTTTACTTTTTCGTCTAATCGTTCGTCTTCGAATTTCCTGTAAACGCGCAAAAATACGCAGCGTGCCAACGATATCGATGGATTCGAATATACTGTTTAAATATCCTCGAGTGTCTCTCACTTTCTATCCACCTTAGATATAAATGAGAGAAAACGATGACGTTTTTTTTAGCATAATGCATCGCAGGTGTAACGCGGCAAACGACGGATCGCGATGGATAACGAACGAATGGCTCGCAGCCAGAAATGCAAAACAGCTGTTTCGTAATACCGTGAGGCGGGCTTAATTAACCGGTCGTGTTAATTCGTTGAAACGGCGACAGGGGAGTCATCGAATAAGGATTAATCGCGTGTCCGATTGTCGTTTTCAGATTCAATTTCGCTATGAATTTCGAGGTTATCGGGAATTGGATTCGAAACGCGGACATCGAATCCTGTTCAATCGAAATTCCTGAAACTCGTCGCTTTCCCCATTATCCATATCGATTATAACGATCAGTACGAGCCAATCCTTCCTTTCTTCTTCCTCTTTCTTTTTTTTTCACAAATTTCCTGCACAGCTAAAACTGCGTTATATGCAGCTGGAGAGTACGTTATTTTTTCAATTGTATCTCGAATCGTCGAAACTGTACGACTATCGATCGACGTTGAAATTGAGTGGATTTCAGAAGTGTTCTTGTTTATTTTCGCGATTGCTATCGAAAAAGATGTACATACGTAACAGGATACAGTGACTACGGGCAACGCGATTTTACCATTGTTTTTTTATCAGAACTTTTGTATTTCAATCGTGTAATTTGGAGTATAAAAAGTGCAGTGGCTCTCGGAGAGGCGAAATCCACTTTTTTCTAACTCTTTCAAATTCATCGATCGAGACAAGCAATTTAATGTTTATTACTTTCACGTTCGTTAATATAGAGTATATATCCACGACATATGGAACTCGAACCGAGGTGAATTGGGTCACAAAGCTGGTAAAGAAATCGAAACTTCGCTCGGATACCTATCTCTCTATCAACCTGCGAATGCTTAAATTAATCCTTTTCTCCACTAAGGTCCAACGTACGTGTACGAGCCTCGCAATCGATAGCCCACACAGTGAATCTTACGTTATTGCGAATATTTGCCAGTTAATCGAATCTCTCGAATTTGCCATAGTACTATTGATATTATATACCATCATCACGATCATGGATGGCTAAACGAGAAACATTCAATGCGGTATAATTTCCATCACAGAGAGGATTTAACGCGAAAAAAGTTAACAAGACCAAGCATAGAAACGCCTGTTTTATCACCACGAAACTACGTCATCGTATGATTGTACAGTAAGCTAAGGTCTTACGGGATTCGAATGGGTCGTGGCGTTCGTTTCCCCAGAACGATCGAGAAAACTTGTTCGTCCCAAGGGTTTTTATCCAACGAGAATAAAACAGCGTTATACGCGATCGGTGACCGGGTCACTGGACCAATCTAGCGAAACCGAGAAAGATGAAGATTTAATAATTTCGATTGGTCTGGACAGAAGGAGGACCGTCGTTTTTTCGAAATAAATTTCGACGAAGTATTTGAAGAATTCGTTGCGAAGAATAACGCGCGAATATAATGCACCGCAGCTTCCATTTCTTTTAATTTAACTTCCACCTATCGTTTTACTCTAATCGTTATTTTCGTAAACGATAGCTAACATTTTCATCCGAGTGTAAAAAAAACGAAATCTTCAATTTAGAAAATCTATCTATCTGTCATGTTCACGTTAAAATCTTGTTCAGATAAATGAAGTTCTACAGTGTGTCTCGATTCAACGTTAAAATCCAATTATACGGTCGTATCTGTGAGGTTTTTCATTTTCGTAGACTCCGGCTCTTCTCTGTATAACGCGATCCAATTGACACGAATAGACGGAAGATCTCGCGAAGATTCCTCCCGTGAATTGCCGAGCAATCTTCACTGGTACTCGGTCGCGTTCGTCGGCAAATAAAATTTCGCGCGTATGAGATTTCAACGTGAATATTGGAAACGAGTAACAGCCATTAGACGCGTAGCGCGATGATAGCGAGCGAGGGAGATCAGCTTTAATTATCGTTCGAATATCGTCGACACGAGCTGAAAGTCGTTAGCTCGCGATTCTCTGCTCGCTGAGAAGATAAACGAATTTCCCTGGACAATTTCGACAAAAAAAAAAAAAAAAAAAAAAAGAAAAAACGCATTTTCCTGTGACAACCATGAAACTGTAATTAGATTCTTTTGATCACGCCTCGCGCGATTCCACGTCGACGCGTCTCTTTTCCCGTTTAACTTCTTTTTCCTTTCATCCACTTCGCTCGTTCTTTACTTTTGTTACTTTCTACTTAAGTACACAGCGTTTATGCGACAATTTGTGTATCACGTTATGAATAAATTTTTCTATACGAACAATTTTCTAAATGCAAAATGAACCCCAATCTAAATTTCTCTAGATCAAAGATAAACCAAAATCAAACAACATAGAAGTTCTTCGGTACCTTTTTACGTAACAATTTACCAACTAACAATAGATCGGAAAGTTACAAGCTGCAAGCCTGAGTTTTATAATTTCACGGTAAATAACGCGCGAATTGGCAGCGAATCTACAAACGACGAATCTAACATAATATACAGATTAATAGGGAATCTCTGGAGGGCAAATACCACGAAATTCTATGGTCGACAATTAACAGCAAGACGAGATTGAATTTCTGGTATCAACTCGCCAAATGCACATTTCGGAGAAACGACGTTTCGTGGAACAAATTACACAAACCGTGCAATATCTCATTACACATACTGTCCGAAATTCACTGATACACGTATAAAGCGATTGGCGAGCGTGATAATACGTTACAGAACAGTGCATAATCCACTGGCAGACATTTGTTCTTCACAAACACGTGTGCCACATCGTCTCAGAAAAATCATCGAACCTGTTTGCCGAAATTTTTCCAATATCTCTATTCTTTCTGACTCGTTCGTTCTCTGGATAAGATCCAACTATGTTCGAACAATTCTTATTTTCCTTGTATTACGTATTATCGCCGGTGTGCATAAATTTTCATCACGTATCGAGTATTGCACACGCGGTCGCAATAAATTTCGCGTTAAACCCCGATGCCATCCCCTTTACGAACCGAGGCAGAATTGCTGTGAAATAGAAAAACAGCGGGAAGGAAGATGGACGAGTTTTAGCCCTCGAAGCGTACTACTACGGTGGCTGCAAAAAGTATTTACAAAGCGTTTTATTTATCGTAGCCAGACTGCGAATTTTTATGCTTCTATAGGGAATGTGAAAGTGGAGAATTGCGTAGAACGCGCGCGATATGAAAACACAATATAAAATATAAATAAAAGTAAAAAGAAACAAAAGTACGTAAAGTAAAAATAAAGATGTAGTGTTTTATAATAATACTTGGTAGGTAAAGCAAGTTTCTATCGAATCTATAGGTTTGTAATTATATTTTTTGTTTCTTTTCTATCGCGTGCTTCTTTTTTTTTTTTTTAATTATATCTTCAAAAATACGAATTTGATTTTGAGTGTGTTGATGTTGGCGTGGATAAGGAGGGGAATGTAAATTCGTTTTTAATGGATCGTATTTCTCTTTTGGTGTTGCAGCTTGATTTATAATGGCGCGTGCAAGCCAGCCCTCTGGTTCTTGTTTTACCGATCCTAGTATAGTCTTTTTAATTTCGATTAGCTTAGTTTGTAGTTAAATTTCGCGGAGATAGTCGAAAAATTCAATTACAAATCTTTCATTGGGTTTTTAATTGCTCGGCTGTATTCTAATTTCGATATTTAGGTTCGTTTATTTTTCGTTTATCGCTGAAATTGTACTTTGCGGATGAAAATGGAACGTCGTGATCGGAAAAAATTCAATCGACGTGTATCCTTTTTAATTTCGATTTTGGTATTCGTTTCGTGTTTCATTTAGTGCTCGATTGTTTAAAACCTGATCGTAAAACATTCAGCTTTATTCTATCCGTTTTGTTTTTAGTTAGCTTCTACGAAAGGTAGGTCGGATATTTCAATGGAAAAATGAAATTATAACGAACAATTGGCCACAAATGTAGATAAAAATGGAATACAGACGTGGCCTCCAATCGAATATAGTTCGAGCACACATCGAGTATAGTTCGTTTAAACGTCAAATAAAATATATCGTGAATCACTGTACGTAGAAAATTTCTAAATAATTACAAGCTTGTTCTACGGAAATGAATAAATTCAGGATCGGTTCAACGAAACTTAACAACATCGACACTCGAGCCTAAGAATATCGTAGCAGCTGCGAAGAGTTGCGAATTAATGTTTCAAAGGTGCTTCGTGTTCACGAGTTTCACCCTAAATTTGCTTCTCCCCTTTGAAACGTCCCTCGTATGTATAATTAATCGTGTCGAGTTTTTCGACCGGTAAGGGATATTAGAGAAATTAATTATTCATCGTGGCGATTGGGCTACCGGCCCTTCCATCGACTTTCTCTCGTGAAAGTTGGAAACGGTGTTAAGAGGCAAACTCGAAAAGAAAAGGAAGTTGGAAAGGGTGAAAAAATGGGACGAGTTTGAAGAACACACAAATATATATATATTCTCTTGAAATAGTAACAAAGCAAGTATTTCAAGGACGTGCGGTTTTTTTAATCATTTAAAGATCATTCATAGAAGTATCTGTTTCGTCTAACTGGATCGTTAAGCTGAATTAATTATCAGAAGGATGTGATTTTTAGCTATGCGCGGATCGGTATGTTCGATGATGTAACGACGACGAGTATTTTATTAACACATTTGTTACTTTGCGGATTTGCAGTGTTAAAGAAAATGTTTACGGCAAAATGTTAACCGCAGGCTATATTCTGCTTCTCGTATTTTTGTATAATATTTTTACAATATAATATTGCTTTACTATAATTCTTTTAAGAATAGTATCTTCTATTTAATCATCTAAATAATCTGATATATCGTTAGATTTTCATTTTTCTCGTCCGTAATCGGAAGAAGAAAGGGTAACAGAGAAGCGATGCGTTCTACGGGTCAGCTTCTCTAATTTTATATCGAATTTTATTTAGTCAGTCATTGATTAATGAAACGACAGATGTGAAACTAGCTTCAAAATTTTACTGTGTTTTCCTTTTTATAATACGCATCTGAATCACGTGCTTGCACTATGAACAAACCGCTAACAAATAAACTTTTAAAAGAGACGAATTAACACCTGACGTAGTTAAGGGATGAAATAAGATAACGAGAGCGCACTTGGTACCTCGACGGTTTTCCATAAACAATCTCTTCGATATCGTGAAATTCTTACGCAAGAAACGACGGTCTACGAAAAGAAGTCCCGCAACTAAAATGAACCGATCAGATTCGATTGTCTGATTATTCTCCGTGGATACGCGTTCCATAGAATCGCAACTGCACATCCAAATCGCTTCGTTTCTACGAGAATCGTGCGCTCTAGCCTTCTGATTGGTTTATGCCGCGAGAATTCACAAACTCGAATTCCGTAGACGTAATTGCCCGCGAAAACTGGGTCTCGTCGATTGTCCGCTGGCCCGAGCGCCGCTCTCGTATGTTCCGCAGGGACATCTCGCGCTCGAATAATTCGTTTAAAAGCGTTACGGATAGGATAGAACAGAGGATCGAACGCTTGACAGCAATTTGAGTGTGAACATTCATAATATACTTCTTGTATAGCTCAAACGCGAAGATGAAAAGGGTTATTAATATAACGAAGTCGTTGGCCTTTTGCCACGAACGATCAGATTTATCGAGTATGCAGCGACCAGATCGGACATTGGTTGGTTCGCGTTAAATCCTTTTTACGCGTCTTGGTATTTTTCTAAACATTTTAACTCTACGTTCTACAGGATTTTCCCTTGTACGGTTCACGTAATCGTTTAACGAAGATCGACGGTAACAGTTGGCAAATCAATTCCACAACCGAGCTCGTTACCTAGAAAAAAAGCGAAGAAAAAAAAAAGAAAAAACGGTCGTCGAGCAAATTTACCAGATTTATTTGCGCCCATTCGACGATTCGTTTCGCCTTTG
Organism: Bombus haemorrhoidalis; assembly: GCA_014825975.1. Taxonomy (NCBI): domain Eukaryota; kingdom Metazoa; phylum Arthropoda; class Insecta; order Hymenoptera; family Apidae; genus Bombus; species Bombus haemorrhoidalis. The sequence goes on from CM026170.1 coordinate 4,226,157, forward strand.
CCGTTTGCGCCGAATGGCGGGGCGAACATCCGCGTCGAACATCGATTATCATTTCCATTATCGTCAATTCGCAATCAGACGCGCAGGCTGCACGACTGGTCGACCAGAAATCGATTATATCTCGCAATATTCCTCCGATCGTGGGGCCCTTCTCTTCCTCGCGAAGTCAACCCATTAGATACGATGGTGTTCGTTCGAGGACCGCGGAAAGAAAGTTTAAATCGTCGCAGAATCGAGATCGAAGATCTCGAGAATAATTGCAACGCGTGGAAATATCGTAATGTATTTTGAAATCTGTGGATCTCCGATGAATTTTGTTTCTTCGTGGCAGACAGCAACAGAGCGAAATACAGTGACGGGCAAAAGCGTAAACGTACTACGCTAGTTTTACGCGAAAAGCGATAATACGAATAGCTTTTTAATAATAGAATTAGGCGAATTTGATTAATAAAACGTAACAGTCTAGTGCCGTTAATATCGACGATGTACGGAATATTTTTCAAAGATAGGCATTTGGAACAATGTTTATAATTTCGTATGTTTCGTCAAAAACGGATAGAACAGCGAATAAATGTTTGACAATTGAAACTTTTAATAAAAACTGATCGTTGACTATCTCACAGTCAACCGTTCAACATTCTTGCGTAGTCATTCTTCGGTTTGCAAATTGTTTGACGCGCTTAGTCCACGACGAACGAAGACAATAAGAACAGTTTCTGTCCTGTTCTTAATTCTGTCGCACTCGATGAACGCGAAATATTATTTCGGCAAGACGCGGGGCTCTAAGCATACTATAAAAATAGGAAAAACCTAGCTCGAAAGTCAAAAGCTTTCCGTGATGAAGCGACCAGTACAAAAAATATGAAATTCGATGGACAATTTCTGGCCCATTGTGAAAAGAAACTGGCGAAGCTTTATGAGTTCACGAGTTCATCCATCCTCCTCCGCGAACGAGTAAACGAGAGGGGACTTGCGATGTATGCATTCTCGCGTCCAGGGCCGCCGCTTAATATTAATTTTAAAAGCTTTAAAAATTTTGTTCCAAATGTATACTTTTGTAAAATATTATGTACATTGAGATTAATATATGGCTATATATCATGGACATATCCATCGAATAAATTATGTACATAATGAGAAAATGATGTAAATAGTGTCGTGACAGCCAATTAAAGAAAATCATAATAATTTAAATTATTTTAAATCGATGCTTCTGTGCGTGTCGCGGATTGCGATGTTTAAGGTCGCACGTCCGCACGCATGAAATTAACGTGATTTTCAACCGGAAAAGGTGATAACAATCGATGATACATGTGTGCTCATTGTGTTAAAAACACGAGTTTGTCCGAAGAAAAGCGTAAACACACTCCGTTTGTATAATAGAAGAGAAGAACGTACGCTTCATCTACTAGAATTGTTTTGGGAATATTAATACGTACCATTCTTAAATTCTTTTGTTTTAGTATACACTCTAAGCTTATCAGTAGAAAGCAGGAAAAACAAAAGAATTTAAGAATGGGACGTATTAATATTCCCAAAACAATTCTACCAGATGAAGCAGGACGTATGGTATGTTCTTCTCTTTTATTATACAAGTTGAGTGTGTTTACATTTTTGCCCATCACTGTATATGAAGCAAAATCTCTATAATCGAATAATCGAACAATGAAAAACTCGGATAATACGGTAGTCTTCGTAAATCGTATAATAAAATGGTAGAAAAAAAAAAGAAATTTTGATAATTTAATGTCGTGCGTGTATTTAAGTTTCATTAATTATGTAATCAGGTGAAAGTTCGATCGATCGTTTTCGCAATAGCTGACTATTTACACTCGCGTTAAAATTTCGTAGTTCTCGCGTTAAAATTTCGAAAGAGACAAAGTAATAATAAAGTTGGAAGCTGCACGGATGATAATACGGAACTTTGATTAAACGGGGCTCGGATACTCGAGACTCCATCGTAATAGAAATGTAATAATAATTCGAACTTTATAGATATGATATCCCTTTGTTGTTATTTCAATATTTCCAATGAATTTCATCCCGACGTTTCTATATTTCTATGGTTCGTACGAGCTTCGCAAATTAAAAAGTTACATAAATACACATAAATGCAGAGAGATATAACACACGTAACTAAAATTTATAACCTTTTTCATTTCACATTTTATTCCTCCGGAGGAAACAGGTACAAAAGGGATAAACGATGCGAAATAGAACGAAATATGCGATATTAACTCACCATGACCTATTAAATTTCCGATACACTGTCGCACGATATTTAATATGCAACATTCGATATTAAATCTATGAAATTTCCTTTTTTTTTCTCTACAAAATCGTAAACGCGTATGTATAGTTCCTCAACAAACAGAAAAGAGAAAGAAGAAAAAAATCATCTATTTAATAAAAGTAATTTCCATACGCCCCAACGTTACTCCTCGTCTTTTTATCGATCTTTTATTAACCCAGTAGAATTTTCTCCGCCTCTGATACAGAATCGAATCGACTAATAATTCAAACCTTTCGTCAAGAACTTTCTTCTCCATTTATTCAACGTTATCCTGTTTCAATCTAGCGCCAATAAAAAAGACTTCCAAAGAAACGGAACCTAAACTCGTGCCTCTCACGATCTCTCGAGCATCCACACTTCCTCGAAAGCATCTTCCAAACCTTTTTAATACCAACGCTCGCTCGTTTCCATTCTCCGATCGATATCCTCTGACAAAAGGTAAATGACTAAAAACTAGAGAAAGGGAGAGAAGAAAAAGAAGGATAAAAGTTTAACGAAGGTTCGTGACACCCCATTGGAAAGGTTAAGCTCTGCCGATCGCACCGTTGCAAACTTTTATACCGGGATTAATGGTTATTTAATAGTCGAAGGCACACAGGCCTCGTTACGGAAACGTTCTTGTTGTTTTTCCGCTTGTACGAGTACCTAAAGCGATCTTCTTTTAAGAATCTTTAATTAGAAACACACTGGCTTTGTTCCCTTGTAAACGTTATTTCCGAAAAACAAGATGACGCGGTGTTTTGTCTAGCTTCCTTCCTTTTCTGTTTCTTTTTCTCGTTTCTTATTTGCAAATTCCGTCGGCTGATGTTCGTTAGACGACACCTGTACGATGTGTATAGGTATAAAGCTACGAAGCTCTGTGAATTATATTCCAAGCTTTTGTTCCCGACGAATGTTTGGTCTTTTATCGATAATTCGATCGTTCGATTCGTCGATAATTTTATCTTGTTCTTTAACAATTCTGTATTTCAATTATACCTAAGGTATACGATTTGATCGCAAACCATAAATTCGAATTACGTGACATAACGTGGCTATGTTTCTGTTTAACGTCTGGCGTATGACAAGTGACAAATGCGCGAACAATCGAATTTTGAAAGCAATGAAACGGAACCAATAAAGTTCACAGTCGAGAGAGAAAGGTGGACGAAAGTCGTAGAAAACGGAGGAAAATATTTCGATTGGCTGTTTTCGAGTAACTCGCTCGATTTTCTCTGAACGTGTACGATTTTGATAAGCAGAAAAATCCCAACGAAACTAATTGATTCTCCTAATTCTTATGGTTCTCGATGGCACAATGACACCATCTCACGAGTCTCAACACCATCTCAAAAATTGTCGTCGTACGCGAATCTACGGAAAGTCTACAAAAAAAAAAATTATAAATTATTCGTTCGAATAACTTCGCGGCAGTTGTAGCGTGAAAGCGGTTAGAATAATTCGTGAACGGGAGAACGATTTCCTAAAATACTCTCAACAGGTCGTTTTTGGTAAAATCAACGTATCCAAGAGACAAAGAGCTACGAGATACGAGAGTTTCTGCGCTGCTATTGCGTTTGCGAGGGACGCTTCCATTGAACCGGTGGGACAGTTTCTGCTACGAAGCAAAAGCATTTACAGCTGCCAGAGATAGAAACGCGGGATTAATTATACGTACAAATGGCCGGCATAGTTTTCGTGGCAGCCGCCGTAGTTTCAGAGATACATAAAGGCCAGAGGATACGACCGGTTGCGGTTTCTTTCTTTTTCAAGTATTCCGAACACGTGGCATTTGGCTAGCTTCCCCGTTAATTTGTTAATGTCGCTTTTACAAACATCGCCTCTGGCAATTAATACGTCTGGCTGGTAAAAAAAAGTTGGCTTAATCCAGCTATAGGATTAGAAAATTCACGTAGAATCTTTTTCGCAACTTCTGTGTGTGTATTTCGAGCAACGGACGGGCGTGTGCCCTCGTTATACGGCAAAGATCTTTTGTGATAATACTTGGACCAAGACTGAAGCTGGAGGAAAAGCGATAACAGATTCAGAGGCAGCAGAGGAGCTGAGTGTTGGTAGAAATAACTAGAGCAAGGGGCATGTTTTATAAACCAGAGGCAAGGACAGATTTTTTTGAAAAGTGTTGCAGAGAGGAAGTTTATTACAAATTGTATTAGGTTGTCCCAAACGTTGCTTTCGTTTTACAGGAATTTTGTAATAGATTTACATTTTTTGTTTTATATTATTTTATTGAATTATGTATGATGTTCTAATAGAATAAAATGGGTCAACGGATCACGTTTTATAAACCAGGGGCAAGAATAGATTTTTTGAAAAGTGTTGCAGAGAGGAAGTTTATTACAAATTGTATTAGGTTGTCCCAAACGTTGCTTTCGTTTTACAGGAACTTTGTAACAGATTTACATTTTTTGTTTTATATGATTTTATTGAATTATGTATGATGTTCTAATAGAACAAAATAGATCATACATAGTTCAATAAAATAATATCAAACAATTTGTATTTTCCCGGAAGGATAAAGTTCCAAAATGTTTCAAGTAGTTTGGTACTGTGCGACGCGGACTGCGAATTTTGATGCAGCTATAGGAAATTCGATGATGCGAAATTTGCATGATGCTAAATGGTGATGATACGAGAAAATGTATAAAGGCTGTTCTAGTTTTTTAATTATATTCTCGAAAATATGAATTTTCCTGAAAGCTGGCAGTCTGTATTTTATATTGCGTCGTCGAGATAAAAATTTGACACAAAACGAGCTAGATGAGCGAGTCGTGGCGTGTCTTCAACGTTACAAGAAATTCGTCGAGCGTGCAGACAGAAAGATACGTCTCGGTTCAACGAATACAGATTCTTCTGGTGAATTTCAAACGCTCTTGGAACTGATCAGAGTGACTTCCTAGTGGATTCTGCATTGCATCCTTTCCAGTTCGAAAAATAAGGAAACGAGGTCACGAGACCTTCTATGAAAATGTTTTGAGATCTTCAAATTTATTAGAGTTCTCGCGTTATTCAAAAGCAAACATCGTCGAATTACCTGAGCAATTAAGTTTTTTAATTTATTTTCCGATCGATGCATAAAGATATCGTTGAGTCATTTTTGGATTATTTTACACTCATTTTGAGAATATTTCAAAGTATTTCAAAAGATCTCGTTTGAAGATATTATACAGTCGCATACCTGCCGAAATATTTGCTAGTTCTTCTTTGTCGAATATTTCTTTGTCATTTTTTTTAACTATTTTCCCCACCTTAATTCTCTCATTGTCTTAAATTGCATTTCTCTCGCATACGCACACCCTGCTCCTTCCACAGCAGCTCGTTGTGTCGTATTTAATCGTGTCACCCCTTTGTGTCGATAATTCGAAACGAAATTATCGCTTCCGCCGTAGGAAATTGACTCGGGCACAATGCTCGATGCTCGCGTCAGCGATGTTTATCGCAAATTACCGTGATAAATATCGGAAAATTGCGTCGGCCAGGACCTTGACTTTTTGTCGATTTGCATCGAATAGAATGAGTCTATTAAAAAACGTACAGAATGATAAAATCAACGATCGATCGAGTTTCTTTAATTCATATTTCTTCTTTTCTTTTTTCTTTTCTTTTTACACCTTTACGAACGCGGTTAAAGAAATGAAATTTTTTATTTTATATTGGTATTTTATTTCATTTGCATATTTTTCCATATTACGTACAGTTCTTGCATATCTGCTTGTTTAAATTACTCATGAATACATAAACATTCGCGATCTAGTAATAGCAATTTAAATAATAACATAATTGTTTTTATAAATTACATAATTCATAATGTATTATAATAAGTATATAATAGATAATAATAATATATTACGTATATCATAATAAAATACGTAATTGTTATTTACTACTCGTAATAGAAATATCTATACCAAATATGTTGACATTAATAATTTGGAATAACTGTGAATAATGATAATTGAAATAGTTAAATTATTAATATAGTGTCCGAATTATGTTACGATAAATAGGAATAATTTAATAATTAACATTTACAAACGATGGTTTGCAACGTTGTTTATTTGGAATAGATAAAAATGGTGATACAAATGGTAAATAATAACATAATCGATAGAGATCAGAATTTTATACGAACGAATCATTAGCCGTTTCTTTCCCGTTTCAGGTAAGCGATTAACGTATGCTGTTTCATTGAGTTAAACTAACGATTCACGTAAGTCTCTAGCAATTTTTCCTGCGCTTCCAGTTATTAAAACTGCTTTGTCATAATGGCAGCTATTGTGGACGTGTTTCTATGGCCATGCAGCAAATAGCTCGTAACTTTCTCAATAACCATTCTAATAACTTTTAATATCGGAAGTTTTTAAATTTCGCGATAAATTTTTTAATTCACTTTGTACTTTTTTTTTTTTAAGAAACTGTGTATTATTACAGTTCCTTGTTTCTCGGGCGTAATTTGAAAATTTTCCAAAAGCGTAGAATTAACGCGAGAAAAGCTTAATATCTGCCGTTAAAATCATTTCAGTTTAATTCTCCTTAAGCCTCCCTAAATAGATTTTCTAGCTTTTGAAATATCTTTCGAACGTTTCTTAGATATTTCTCTTTCTTCACATCCCGTGGCACACGTACGTTTCAACGTTTCTTTCTCTCGCCAATTCTGATATTTTTTTTACAGTCCAATAGTTTTCGTTGCTCCAAATTTTCTCTTCCCTCGAACAGACTACGATGCTCCATTCTTACGATCATCTCGATCGGCAAATTTTCGCGAAAATAATCGGGAGATTCGTGGAATAACGGTGGCCCTTTCCGCAAGGAAAGCGTGATAAATTAACGAGAAGGCCTTAAAACACAGACGACACTCGTGAACGTTAATTATCGAAGGTAAAGGAAGGAGAGAGACGAATGGGCGGGCTGACGAGCTCCACTTTCACGATGTTCACCGTAGTTAGAGGGTAATTACTGGTGGTACGGTTCGGTGAACGAAAAAATCATCGGGTTCTTTACCCTCGCTGGCTCGTTTTTATCGTGGATTGATGCTTTTGAACGCGTTAATCAAACATTCTGCGACCGATAGCCGCGTATCAGCTTGACGCCTTAATGCAAGGCACGGCATTAAGGTACGACAGTGAGAATATTTTTCATTTCATTTGTCGTTCCGAAGGGATACAACGGACGTTGCAGTTTTTCCTCCCTCAATTTGGTTAAATTAATTTTTATTTTTCCTTTCTTACATTAATTTTTATTCTTTCTCTATTTTATTTTATGTTAATCTGTGCTATTTGCTTTTAGAGATCTTTGATTTAGTCACAAATTTATCAAGGATGAGATAGTCGTCAATTTTGTCGCTGCATTTCAAATATTTTGATTTATTTCATTTTAGTACGCTAACGTGTATATATATATATGTTATCGTTAATCAAAAAAAATCACGTTATTGTAAAATATACAAAGAAATTAAACGAATCTACTCTAATAAGGCAGATCAAAATTGCTTATTGCGGTCTGTCTTATGACAGAAAATTCGTTTAATTTCACTGGATTTTAGGAACAATTCATTAAAGTGTGATCAATCACGAATTACGTTTGAAAATGGCAATCTGTCGTCTGATTTACGCACAGCTTTCTCGTCTCTTTTCTGACTCAGATTTCCTGAACTTTGGCCACAGGCCAGTCACTTGACACGTGTCCGTTTCGCGGTTAAACTAAATGTTAAATCATAGCCCGTACCGACAACACTGGCCGAGATAATCACGCGTATATCTAATTACACAATAATCATGCGTTTTTCGCATACTTCACGCTTCACTCTCTCTACTGATTGCCGTACGATTTAAACGTGCGTACGCGTATTTGAACATTTGTAGAAAATAAGCAAATATATGAGAATCGTGGACAATTTCTAGGAGTTTGAGAAACATTATAATCATTAATTGCTCAATATCGTCCTGGTAATTACCTAGCGGATGACATCGCTCGTTAAATAAATTTTCCACTTGAAATTTCCCAATGTCATTGACGGCGCGTCGATGAAACCGCGCGCCTCTATAAAGAAGATTTACATTTTATTTATGCGAATTAATTTACACGTCGAACAAAAATATTTCAAATTTGAAAACATCAAATTTCACACGTTTGTTAAATGTGCGTAATATAAACTTCGCAATTCGACCATTTTATATGCACAAGGCGTACGATCCGACTGTTTTTCGGAACGAAACAGTTATTCGCATAATCGCTATAGAGGGAAAAAAACTAATCAATGGCTATTGATACACGTTTGGATACGTTTCGAAATTCATCAACCAACAAAGTGTGCCTCTTTCCCTCGTGTGTGTCCTCTGTATAAGGAAGGCGGCAGGAAAATGGCTGGATCGAATTAATTTCACGGTAGAGTGAAAATGGAAAATGGAGATAGTACCGTAGGCACTGCTGTCCCACGATCCAGGACCTGGCAATTTTCTGGGAATTCGAACTTGTCCTGAGTCATTGTGTCCTGGAGAAACTCTCGTTGCGTGGAAAACTCGTGGAAGTCTGGGCCGGAATATATGCGTTTTTATGCTCGCTGTCGTTGACAAATATATCGTTCTAATCGAAACTCGTACTAATTGACATTTTTCATGATATACGAATTGTCCTTAAGAATATATTCGCAAGAATTCGCAACTATTTGATAATCAATTTCATTATTTTTTAATTAAATTCCTACTGTGCATATAACTTGTGATTTTTTTCTTATTCCATGAATATTCTTTTTCCATTGACTTGAAATTTACGTTCGTAATTAATTAATAAAAGTAGATGATTTATTTGCCAGGTAGTTTATGGAAATTGTCGAGGTAGAAAAGGAAGATCGCGTTATCGTGTATCGTTTCCTATCGATTCGTAGCACGGACTGGAAGATCGATCGTAAATCCAGTCACGTAGTACGGTATAATGATCGTAGTAGGGGACAATTGCCGGAAGAAGCATGTTTGTATCACTTTGTCCCTTTGTATCGGTGTAATTCTAAAGAGTTAGATATTATGTCACTTGTCGTCTCTTCCGTCACCGTCGTAACGAGGATATCTCGTTGAAAATGGAAAACGTGGGTAAATTTGCACGCCTTTCGAAACCACGCACGTTTACCTAACTTTTATACTCTTCAAATTTTCAACCTTACGTTTCGTTCTTTTTTTCTTCTTTGCTTTCGTAATTTACATTTATCGCGATGATTTTATTTTCGATAGTTTGTAATAGTTTTGAGCAGAATTTCGTACTTTTGAATTTTCTAAGTATCGTTGTGATTCTTTTCTCAAAGCTTTAGCAAAGTTATAAATTATTCAAACGCTTCAGGAATAATAATTTATTATATAATTCATGATATGAATCCATTCCAGTTGCCATATCTTTAAAAACGTTTTTACTTTTTATTCGATTAGTCGCTTTTTCATTCGAGGAAGTATTATCTGCTGCTACAAACTGACTAGACGAAGCTATAGGCTCCTCTGTTATAATTTCCTTTTCGGATCCAGCGATCATCTGCCCGAGACGGATATCGTATTCAGACTTTGTCGTTATATTCACTTCCGGTTTAGGAAACTTATGTTTCTCTCCGCGATTATTTGCCAAAGATGCTGCTTCTTCTTCCTCTATTTTCTTCAGTTTCATCTTTATGTTATTTTCCAATGTTTGCAACTCTTCCGTAGAAAGAATATTTAATAACGTTGTATTAGAATCGGTCCATTTGCGAGGTACTTGACGATTCTTTTGCTCCCTTGCGTGCAAATGTTGCTGTGATTTCAATTTTCCTTGCCGTTCTGTCTTTTCTTCGTCGCTTAATTGCAGTTTTTCAGATTCTTTAGATTTTGAAAATCTCGCAGAATTATCTGGCCAATTTTTACTGCATGTAGGCATGTTCATAGTTGTACGTTTCTCCGTATTTAGTTTATCGCGTGTTTCGCTTTTCTCTTTATCCTTTCCTGAAATAAAACCAAAATTCCATTGTTTATTCCTTTTCTTGCGGCCTAAATAACCCGCAAATAAAAATGAGATAATACCTTGCATAATGTTTAACTTCTTTGAAAAATAATTCCTTCTTAACGCACATTTTTGATCTTGGAATCTGGGGATTTTACGTAGCAATTTCAAATCGGAATTGGAGCATTCTCGTTTATCCTTATGTACGTTGTTA